>JAPMOR010008460.1:336234-379231 GCA_026543865.1 Argiope aurantia
AAATAGAGGTAAAACAGCTGCACAACAAGTGTACATCTTACAGCTAATTGCAGCTCCTAAAATTTTTAACTGTATTAATTTCATTGTCATTTTGGTGTTTATAATAGTTGTTGATATCTTTTGAATTCCTCTAGCTCTAAAAATTTGTAATTAATTTATATAATGACACCATTGAATTATGTTTATGCACTGTTGCTTTGTCTTAATTTCTTCTATATATATATATATATATATATATATATATATATTCATGTTTTAATATACCTAAACACAAGGTTTGACATTTATATAGCTTTTTTTTTCCTCTACTGTACTCTGAATAGGAATATTTTAATTTTAATTACTTAGTACTTACATACCGATATTTGAGATCCCTTTTATTTTATACCTTTATTATTTCTTTTATGTATAATTATTTTGCAACTTTAGTATGAAAAAAAAAATGTTTGTCTGTGAGACTTTTACTCTTAAACTTCTTTTCCGACAGACTTAATACTCCATTAGTTAATTATTTTTGCTTGATAATATTATTGAAACATGGACTATCTTTAGAATACAGAAAGCTGTCAATAAATTTTTGTTTATTATATCTAGTTTCTGATATCTACAAGAGAAATAAAATGTGTGATAAACAAAATTGTTTTCTTGGAATATATATATAATGATATCTTAATGTAATTTAAATTTTAATTAATTTGCTATTTTTTTTCTTAAATTAGCCTGTACTCTTTTATCTTAAAATTTTCTCTTATTTCCTGATTCAAATCCCACTTTTTTATTTAATTAATTTTAACACGCACTCTAAAAAAACTGATGACTGTTTAATTCTCACGTTGCCAATGTAGGAATAAAAATCCCTAATGCCCACACCATTCTTTCCAAAGAAACCCAAGATTCTCTTTCTTGAATTGACACGTGAGAGAATTCTCTATCAGAATCTTTCAGCATAAGTGCTGAGGAAAAAATTTTTTCCACTTTTTCCTGTTGTGTTCTGGTGCAAAAAGACTTGTTCTACTGGTTATCACCACGTATAAATCGTGCCCTCCTGTGGAAAAATAAATTGAAAGTTTTTATTTTGTCTTCTTTTCACCCTGACATTTTGAAAAATAGGTTATATATATAATCTTTTTGCAGTATACTATGAGCATTTAGAACTGTAATAAATTCTTAAGCTATTTAAGACTAGTATATTAATTAGTAATAATATAAATAAGTATAGATAAAATATTGTTGAAAAAAAAATGACTAGAAAAAGTTTATTTCAAGATTTTTTTTTTCGCTAAGTGTTGTTTGTCATTCATTTACAGAAATTATTTTGGCCTTAGAAATTTATAAGAATGGAAGCTTGACATTTAACTTGCTTTTTTTCCCCCCAATTATTGGGCCTTTTTTCCCATATTGAACCTTATTTGAATTTGTGCTTTTTTTTCTCTGAAAGTTATTAGTCAGTCGAAACTTTTTTAAAAAACATTTGAATCCATTTTGGTCTGATTACAATAAGCAATGTTCAAGTGCCAACTTTAATATTTGTTTAGTTGAAATATATTCAAATGCATAATAAGCATTTCTCAAATTCTTGTATTATTTTAATTCACATAGTATGCTTACTAACTGTCCTTTTCTTTTAGATGACTGGCTTTGTCTTAGGACCAGGTTAAAAAAAAAAGACATTTTCTAAAAGATATTTAGTGTCTTAGTAGAGTCTCGAAATTTCTTTTCGGTTTGGGAAATTTGTTAATAAAGTCTTTGATTAAAATATACATTGCTATATTGATGGGAGTCATCTTAAAAATATTAAGAAACATGTAATGTTTAGTTAGAACTCTAAGAAGTATAGTTGTATTTGAAAGTTAAATTTTGTGATAATCTGTAGCAAAGTATTATTGTGACTAGTATTGAGAAGGAACCATATGTATTAAAACTATTAATGCTTTTTTTGTTAGAGGGAGGTTTTCATATTTAATAAGACTATTTCATATACTTCTGAAGAATGGTAACTTAGATGCTTTGCTTTGATTTTAAAAAATCAGGTAATTAAATTATTGGAAAAAATGTATAAGAGGAAGCAACTCAAAATGTTGAATCATTGATGAGCCTGAAAAGTTTTATTTCATTAAAATACATTTTATTTAACTTTTGTGTTACTATCTTTTTTTAATGCTAAATTTTTATTCCCTTTTATTGTTTTAATTGCTTTTACTGTTTTTTCTTAATTATTAAATAAATGTGCAAAATTGTTCATAGATTGCCAAATATGAAAATTAGTGTTGCAAATGGTTATTTACACAAACCTAACCATTAGTATAACATACACATGCGATTTCCATCCTGTGTTGCTAGTTATGCATTTTGCTAAAAATTAAATTTAATACATTTCGTTTTCTGAAATTGTCGTGGTTGAAGTATTAATTTTTATAATCTTAATTCTTAATAATTTTGCATTCATATTTAAATTTAATATTCTTTTAATTTATGTACTTTATTTTGTATCGAATTGATGAGTACTTATATCTTCCAAATTGTCATTTTGAAAGAGTATCAAGAAGGAAGTTTTTGTATTGTTTTATATATATATATATATATATATTGAACGTTTTCCAGCTGTTAGATTCATATTTTATGTTAATGAGTTCGAGGAAAATTGGATAAATTTGAAATCCGTTTAACCCTTTTAGGGGCGGTGATCACAAAAGAGGACACCAAATTAAAAAATTTCTGTAAACAATTTTTTATTGGTTTTAAAATTCAAAAAATTGTTGGAAAAGTGCAATTGGTTTCTTTTCTAATGAATAGATGGCAACCCGAACAATTTTATATTGTTTTCCTTTGGTATTAAATTTATGTTAAAAATGCCTCGATTTTTTGCCTGAAATGTAGGAATTCTTTTGAGTTCTTAAGAATTGAAATTTTATCAAAATAAGTTTTAAAACATAATTCGTTTGAAGCTTCTAATTAGTTTAAGAACGAACGAAAGTGTGATTTCTGGGTGGTCTCATTTGTGGATACCGCACCTCCAGTACATATGTTTCCTCGTTCGTTTATCTTCTGTTTTGTCGCCTCTCGCATCCGTGAGAAAGCTATAACTTGATAGTTTTCAGAGAAGGGTACGATGCAGATTTTGTGTTTGGAAGGGGGGGGGGGTTGTTTATTGTCTTCGGAGAAACACCACCCATATTTGAAGCAAGAAAACATTTCAGATTTGCCTCTTGATCCAGACGGTTTCTTATTTTTAGCGCTCATGCTTTGCTTAGTTTTTTTGCGATTTTTTTTCCTGTAAAGTTCGAAAAAAAAAATCCTGCTCAGTTAAAAAAAAAAAATACGAAAAATAAAATACGAACAATGTGCCATTGTGTAATAGACACACACAAAAACCGCTCTTGCATGTTTTAAAAGATTTTACGCCAAATAATGAGTTATGCTTAAATCGTTTCTTTCTATTTGATATTCATCAATTTAAACTTAATTGTGAATATTTTTTTAGCATTTTAGTTATATAGTTTTTATTTTTAATTGATGTTTTGTATTATATTGCAATGGTTTCTATTTTTTATTATTTATGTGTGTATATATATATAAGATATAATTTAGAAATTACACCACTAATTGTATTTTTAATATTTTAAATGTTTCAAATTATTTAAAACATAAATAAAAATGTTTATTATCCTAAAATATTCATAATTACTGCTATTATCATAAGAAATTTGCGCAATTATTTTGAAGGATTTTCTTACACAGAGATTGCTCTAGATGGGCGGTGTCCTCAAAAATAACTCTTGTGGAAAGAGAGATATTAAAAAAAAAAATTGATTGAAAAATCTATGTCTTCACAGCCTATTAATCATATTGATTGGGTTTTTTCATCATATTTCAAAAATTTTAATGAACTGCCCCTGAAAGTGTTAAAGAATTTCTGTTCCTGTTCTTTAGTGTTTTATTTTTATGAAATTGAATTATATTGCCTCTGTGTTGAAAGAGATGCTTTAATTGATTAAGTCAACCAAATGTTTAATTCTATCAATATGGAAAGACTGCAAACACCTGTCAATGGAGATACAAAACCTGGCTGATTTCTCTGGATATCACTGCCAATTTCCTCCTTCTTTTGTTAAGTATGATTGATTGATTGAATAGCCCTGGTGCATGCTTTCTTTCTTAGAAACACTCGTCTAAATGGATTTAGAGGACAGGGAGGTTTTCTAAATATACTCAAAAAATATCCCAGCATAAATTTGCTTAAAAATTATCAGCCAAGCAGAAATTTCTTTTGTATAATAACTCTTAAGAGCACGAACTGTCATTGCAGTTTTCCAGAGGGGTGAGGAATTTTTCTTATCTTTGAAAATAAGACTTGGGCATTCCAGTATTTTGAAGTACCTGAATTAAAATAATCTTAGGAGTGATAGGGTTAAAGAGATTCTTTAAGGTACATTTACACACAGTACTTGCAAAAGATGCGGTTGATAGCAGAATGCACATTTGTAGCATTCACACAAGGCATTCAGCTAAGCAACGCTGGCAGATGGTGTTGTATTCGACTGGTTTGGTTCTACCCAACCTCATAAGCTGAAGAAGGTGGATGTTGTAGTAAAAATACTGGTGCATTGGTAGAATAGTCTGCACTATTTGATATGAAAAATGACTGAAGCTCACAAAACCCTTTAAGTTCTGAATATAAGAGACAAATTTGGAAAAGGGTTTTATTCCTAACCTGTTAATGGCAAAATGAAAAAGGAAAAAAAAAAAATATCTAAACATTTATATATAAAATTTTTTAACCTTGAAAGTATGTTTGATAATAAATGTAATAAAATTTAGTGTTAAATGTTTATCCAGTGTTTCCTCTTTTGAAGATTATGATTCATTATATTACCAAGTTAAATAACTGGGTACTTACTGTTTTATTTATATTTCTCAAGAATTCTAAACCTTATACAGTTGTTTAAAATACAGATATTGATAAGACAATTGTTGCTGACATTAGTTTTCAGAATACTTTATTTTTTTCTTTCTCATTTACAAAATGTTGAACTTGTATAATAATTCTTTTTTTTTCTCCCTACTTTAAACAATTATTATATACTTTTTATAAGCTATATGTTTAATGAATGTATAAATTATATATTATGTTTTTTAAAATGGATGTTCATATTTATTCTGTTTTTTTTATGTAAGTCTTTCAAGTGTTAAGATTATTAATCTTTAAAAATTTCAGTAATAGAAAATTCTTTTAAATTAAATAATTTCAGGTAAATTAACCATCTTAAAATCAATAAATTACTTATGATGAGTTTATGTAGACATTTAGCCCACAAACTCATTGAATTTTGTGATTGCCTAATTATCATTACATATGAATAAGTTTATATATTTAATACTTTAATTAATTTGTGTGAAGCCAATTATTTATAATTAGTGTTAAGATAAATAAAATTCATTGTTGTCGGTTGTTATACAAATTAAGTGAGAAATCAACAGAAATTCAAACTCATTAAATGTAAATCCTTATCAATAGTTTATTATAAGCTGCCTATATATGATTAAAAATGTTTATTATTCATACAGGCATAAATAGTGCATTTGTGTTGTTTCAGAGTTAAAATTTTAAGAATTAAAAAAATTAAAGAATTAAATTTTAAGAATATTAAAATAAAGAACATATTTAATATTGTTTATGACATTAAGTTCAGTGTATATGAAAAAAGAAAGGAGAAAAAGCTATTGATGCATTTTCTTTATATAATTTTGTGAAAATGATTAATAGACATCTACTGCATCATATTCTATCTTGAGGCATTTGATTTTAACAAAGAAGATCAACAAATTGACTAATTTGTATATTGTTTTATGTATGCTCCAAATTCTGTTTTTTATCCAGGTAGCTGAATTACTATTAAAATTTTTTGTCAGCTTTTGAATCATTTAAAAATTGTTATAACCTTTTCTGTTAATTATCTTATTATAGCCATTTCAGATTTTATTACGTTTCATTTATGATTTACATCTCTGAATTTTGCCGACAGAATTTATTACTTCGTATCAACTCTTAGATCATAATCTTAATGTCTTAAATTTTTTATTTGTGTATTTTTTTTACATCTCTACACTATTCAATTTTTTTTTAATTATGAAGCATTATGATAACAGGTAACAATAGTTTTTTTTAAATATATATAACTGATTGAAAATTATTAATGTTTTAGATCAGTTTAGTGTTATTTTATATCTTAAGTTATATGTTTTTATTAAGTTGTGTGGAATTTTACACATTTTCAGTTTCATGTTAAAATGTCAGCAAATTTGCATTCTACACAAAATTTCTCTTTTTAAGTGATAACTTAGGAGGCTTTTTCTAACATAATACATGTTCATGCTTATGATTTCTTATTTAACGACAGAGAATTGTTCAGTTACCGTTGATGAAAATTGTCTTTTAAAACTATTATTTCAAGATTATCAACAAATCTTCATTCTGCTAATAACTCATTTCCTCATCAAAATTTAAAGATTAATTAATTTATGATAAATACCACAAGTGAAGGAATTTTCTGTGCTGACATTATGTACCTTTTATTACATAAAAATAATTCTTTCATGTTTTGTGAAGTCTTGTGAAATGAACAACAATTTGTTAAAAAATGCAACATGTAAGAAAAACATGGACATGCTTTGAATGGTTTCAACGTTTCAGACAGAATGTTCATGATACTAAGGTTATGCTCTGCACTTAGTGGTGTGATATATTATTAACTGTGTGCCAAGCATTGAAGAAGCAATGGCAACAGTACTAAGAGAGATATAATGAAGTTATCCTCCATCATGACTATGTTTGGCCACATGTCGCAAGACATACTTAGAAATGCTGAAATGGGAAGTCTTACAATACCCACCTTATTCTCCAGACTTTTTATTCCGACTATTATTTATTTCTGTTCTTATGAAGAAGTCCAGAAATGGATCGATTCGTGAATTGCCTCAAAAGGTGTATTATTTTTTTGAGATGGTATTCAACAATTGCCCAAGAGATGGGAGAAAGTAGTAACTGGTAACTGGCAGTGCGTTGAATCATGCATAGGTAATCACTTTTTAATAATAAAGTCTCACATTTTGGAAAAAAAAATGACAGAACAGAAGTTGTACACCTAATACAAATACTTTTATCATGAATAAGTGTACATATTCATCAATAAATGTCACCACTTGATAATAAATAAACTTAACAAGCTTTGGCAGTAAAATAAACCCTGTACATATCAAATAAAAATGATGAGTGTCATTCAAAAGTTACACAGTTATGACAAAACAATAATTATTTTTGAAATCCTCTTTTTTTATGTAGACGATTCTTAGCTACACTTGATATTTCAAACATTAAAACAAATCTTTTTTTAATAGTGTTCTGTGGAATATTCATTTTATAAAATATTTCAGTATATTTTTTGTGTTTTAAAATACCATTCTGATATATAAACAATGTATTTTAGGAGTCCAGTGTACATTCTGTGGTGAAAAAGATTACTACTTACTTGCTGTGTGGGGAGTTCCTATCTACCAATTATTTGAACTTTTAAACTCAAGCCCTGAATTCCTGAAGAATTCCATAACTTCATCTTCAGAAAGTGAAACGTTCAGTAGCATTTGCAAAAGCTCCAGTGATTTGCTTTTGTATCCTAATGGTTTTTGATTTTATTACATGTGTTTTTATTTATATGAATTAAAATTATGTTGAAGAAGTATCCCTAAGAAAAAAAAATGTGAATTTCATTATGAAATTTTATAAGTCGGTCGCTAAACAAGATTAAAAAAAAAAAAAAAAAAACCATATCTTTCTACATAAAGTGGAAAATATTTGCCTGTCAACTTCAAGAACTCCTCCGAAACGATTTATAATTAATGATATAAAATTTGCTTCTGCTATTCTGTGTTCTGAGTCTGGACCAACTAAACTATTTTCAACTTTTAAGATTAAATAATTCTTAAGTATTTAATTTTAATAACATGATTTAATCAAAAGTTTGACATTTTTGTACAGTTTTTCTCGAATTACATCTGAAATAATAATAATGTGTAAATAAGTTATATGTCCTGTTAAAGAGTAAATGATTATCATTAGTGTAACCTGAACTTGGCCTATTTCTCATTTCAGATTTCTTTGTAAGCATACGATTAGCAAACGGGCAATATGGACATTAATATATTTAATGTTGATTGGATAATTCCTGTAATATTATCTAAGGTATGTTAGAAATTGGAAGATTTTAGCATCATTTATCAACTTGAATTGAGTGTTTGACAATTAATAAGGCTTTAAATTTGAATTTGCCGTATTGTTACAGGACTCGACTGAAACATTTTGTTAAAAGCAAAATTTGTACAGTATCTTTTCTGAGATCTTCTAGACTTTTTATCAACTCATACTTGTTACAAAATACCATAAAAAGTTTCTTTCTTCAATTTAACTAATTGTAGTACTGAACTATACTATATATTAGCTACTGTATTATTTTAATCAGTACATGGTTGTCAAAATTGGGACATTTTTCGAAACTGAAGTATCAGAATATAGTATAGCAATTATAGTGTTTGTGATAAGTAGTTGATAAGATTCTGTGGCAGAAAAGTAGTTGAAAGTTCAAGTAAGTACCAATCATTTTTTTAAAAAAATGCTTTATTTTAAGCTTTGGCTACAGAATTTAAAATCGGAATGTTTTGTATGAAATCATTAAAGACATCCCCTATAAAAGAATCTTGAATGAAGTGACCAGGGTATTAATTTCATTTTCTATGTCAGTTTCATGTCTCTCACTATTTTAGAGGGTATCTTTGTATAACAAATCTGCCAAATATATTCTTTACATGTTCTCTATGGCCTTGAGTTCATAAATAATTTTGCCATTTCATGCTTTACACATCATCATTTTCCAACATATCGAATGCTATAGAAATTTCTGCTTGGACAAAATGTTTTTGTCTGCATATTTAAACACATTCAACTTCAATACTCTCTCTGTCTCAAAAAAAAAAAAAAAAAAAAAAAAAAAGGCTTTGAAGCAATTTTATAGTTCTCTTTTGGTTTCAGGACTGGAATTAAGGATATGAAGTCATAGTGTTGTTACAAATTGTCAACTTTTTGAGCTCTGTTGTTGACTGCAGATTCATTTGCTAACGACTTTGAGCATAGTAAATTAAGATTCATAGAAGGAATTCTTGTCAGAAGAGTCCATTAGTTTAATTTTTCTTAATGATTTTGATTTATAATTTTATGCATATAATAGAATTCTACAAATGCAGCTTAACATCATTCTGAATATGGATAAGTATTCAAGTTTATATATACAGATGATTAAAATTTTAATTTGGATTATAACTTTGCATCTAAAATTTTGTTGTATAGGTGTAAGCCCTTCCCCCTTTCTTTTAACAGAGAAATAAATTTAATAAATCCTTCTTAAGCTTTGAACTTATTACACAAGTCTTTCCTGCATATTTAATTGAAAAACTTAATGTTACAGATGTCATGTCTTTTAATTGTTTTGTAGTTTAAATTATTATTTGATTTAAAATAATAATTGTTAATGTGTCATAAAAATGAATATTAAAAAAAGTTCTGACATATTAAAATTAAACATCTCGTATTACATCTCATAAATCTCATCTCATAAAATCAAATATCATATTTATTTATATCTTATTTACTTATGTATATTGAAGTGCTTATTTAAACCACTTCTTTTTAAGCAAACCTAAAGAATACTGCATGACATGACTTTACCGTTTTATCTTTGAAATTTTGTTTTTTGCATTAATTCTTAAGTGTTCATTTCAAAAAATGTGTTACTTTTTATTTGAGGTATTGTTTTCCTTTCATTAATGAAAATGAGTTTTAAAATTATTGATTCACCATGAAATATATATTATATTTAGATTTGTCTTTTCCTTGACAAATTATTAGAGTTGAAGGTGGTGAAAAGAAAACAGTGGTGTTTAGGCCACAAAGAGGCTGTGTTGATGAAGCTGAAATCAAGTCAAAAGAAGAAATAATCAGATCAAGTTATCCTTTTGTTGCTATCATGATTCTAAAAGATAATGACAATGCAGAAAACACACTGGTAAACTTATTACAAATTGATATTTAACACCAAGGAAATTTAGATTCAAATTGGTTTTTGCTAAGGAATTCAAAATTTCATGAATCATATGGTTAAACAGAGATTTTAAATTAAATTTAGATTTCTTCCCAATTTTCTTTATTCTTTATAATACATGAATATTTTATTTCATTGGTCAAATGTGTATATTATATTCTAACAAAAGAAATAATTTTGAATAGAAATTTTAACTTGATTTGTTTAAAAATAATCCAATTAGTTGAATCCACTATTTTTTTCTTGTCATAAATTCTAATTGATATTGCATAATTTTTTTAAAGAAGAATTTACAAAGTTATTGCAGTCTTATATGATTTTATTTCTATCAGATTCTGAAAGAAAGAATATAAATTAATGATTATATTCAATTTTTAATTGTTAAATTTGAATATTGTTTTGTTGATAAATTTGACATAGCTCTCTTTTTATTTTTACTTCATTGTTTATTACTTACATTTTAATAGAAACTTGCATACCAGAAATAGATCCAATGAATTAAAATTGCACTTTTTTGTTTTTTATTAAACTACTAGCCGCCTTTGGCGACTAGCCGGTTCTCCAATCTTAATGTTCGTTAAAATTTTAATAATTAAATATGTTAGGTAACTCCTATTTTAATTGCTTCTTTATTAAAATATTTTAAAACTTCAAATTTTAATAGTCATATAATTCACTCATAATATTATTAAGGCCTTCAGCCATAAGCCATAATGTAATATGTATCTCTCTAATTTTCTGTTAGCTCCCATAGAATTTATCCTTTAAATTAAAGTGGAAATGATTAAACTGCAATTAATATAAGCGCCAACACACACACACACATTGAGCTTTATATAAGTATAGATTTGAAAGCAATAGATTTGAAAGCAACTGTTTGTTTTGATTATGTCAGAATTAGTTTTATTAATGCATTTTTTATTATTATTATACCATTTGTTTTATGGAGTATCTATAAAACAGTTTTCTATCAAATGTATTTATTTCTATGCAATGGATTGAGTTTGGTCACAAATGAATGTAGAATTATAATATGGATGTAAATGCATGGTTTTTCTTTCTTTTTATGTTTTGAAAAATAGTTTTCATTTTAACCTTCTCTTGAAATAATTACTTTGTTGAACAAAACCCTGTTTTCAGTTGTAAATAAACAATTAGATGTTTTTATTAATTATGAAGCATGAATGTGCAACTTTTGAGGATTCATTTTTTTATAACATGAGAGGATGAACCAATGGGTGTTTTATGCACTGCATCTCATAAAATGTAAAAAATACTGACTTCCTTTGGGTTCAAAATGAGCCTGATCTGCGTTTAAAGGAACATTCAACTGATAGCATCTGTTTTAAGAAAAATACCTTTATTTATTATGCATCCTTTCATCAGATTTCTTAGTTCAGTTGAGTGAACATTTGTATGGAGGATAAGGTCGTCTTCCTCTTAAAGTTATGGTTAGGAAACAGGTGGATTCAAAAGTATTTTATACTTCTAAAATGGAAATATATTTTATGTCACTTATACTTACACCTGTTATATAGATTATAAGTAATGCATGTTATTTTGAACATAATATAACTGTGGTCCACTTCTATAAAAATATTGAAAATAAAAATAAACATTACTGGACAAAGTATTTTGAAAAATAAAAGTGAATTATCTCCGACATTATTGGAATTGAAGGAAAGGCTCGGGCAGAAATTCATATTTGGAATTAATGATTAAAAAAAATGATAATTGCTCCTTATATACCTGAGAAAACTAAATACATTTTCTTTTTTTATTTACATGGCATAACAACAATAATACTAATGAAAGCACTGGAGACTATAAAGCTCAAAATATTTGCTTTCTATAATCTAATCAAAGTGGCAGTGTATGAAAAGGTAACAGCATATTCTAAAGTTAAAATTTCAGACAAATAGTCTATGAAAGTAATTTTTCACTTTTGAATTTAATTGTTGTTACTTTAGCTTATTATTTTCTTTCTACAAAAAAAATCATTTCAGAATGAAAGGATTAAGGAAAGGAAAGAAAAAAATATTGAAAATTTAACCCTTGGTGAAAGGAGATGTTATCTAGATCATTGAAAAAAAGCTACTGAAGACCGTAAAGAAAGTCTCAGAAACTAACACAAAGGAGCAAAATATTTTATACAAATGTTGTCTGTGTTATTCAATAATAGTAGAAAATTTAATCCTTTTGTGAAAATTGTAAATAACATGCTTATAAGAAATTTATTTTTCCTCTGAGAGTAGTATGAACCAAGTAGTAGTTTAAATATTATTTATTTAATCTTTTCTTTCTAAAATCCGTTCTCATATAATTAGAACTGTTTGTATGGATCATTTCCAGCAGCTGTAGTTAATTGTTTTGCTTAAATAACGTGATAATGACTGGGAGAGACCCACCCCCTCTGTATTTTCTTATCTTTGTGTTAATCTTCATCTTGAATCCTCTTTCCTGAAATCTCAATTTTTTCAGTTAAAAACAATTTTTTTTAATTAACAGATTTTAATAAGTTTTTAACTGTGCTTTAAAAAGGATTTTTTTTTTGCAATTGAATTGATTTTTTATAATTTACACTATGTGGGCAACACATTTTGGAGATGTGTTTATTCTTTGATTTGAATAAAATCGTCTATTGTGTACTTTTTAATAAATCCATTTTAAAAAGCACAAAACCAGTTAAAACGTATTAAACATTTAAAAAGTGTTTTTAAAAATCTATTTTTTTTAAAAATGTCTTAAGATTTCTTTCATATAGGCTCAATTTTATTTCTCTACATAAATATAGCAAATAATGAGAATTCTTATTTAATTTTGAATGTTATTGCTAGATATATCCACGAAATTTTCATTTTTAGGAGTATTTTGAATTAGAGCAAAGTAGCGGGTTGAATAATAATTTATTACAATTGTAAAGGAGATATTTTTTTGTTCTGTTTCCAAAAGTTTTTTTTCTTTCTTTCTCCTGCAACATGGAGTTTTAAATTTAATTTTTTAGTAAAGCCACCTATATTTGTATATGTATATTGATAAAAACAAGTAAATCCCACTTTTTTGTTTGCGTAATAAGCAGACGCCTATATTATTCCGTTATTTATTTTAGATTGCTATGGCTACTGCAGTCCATCTCCCTGATGATAAACTTAAGCTACCTGCACAAATTATCGGCCAGCATGTGAAATCTTCATCTGGCTCTGTTAGTGCAGTTAAGGTAAGCTATTTTAGTATAATGTAATTTTATCAATAAATTTTTATTGAAAATATGCCTTGATGTGAAATTTATGCTTACTACTGACACTTTTAAAGTAGTATCTATATTAACTCTTACTGGTAGGAAATGAGTGTCTCAATCCAGTTACTGTTTGTCACTAGAAATATATCAATGTTGAAGTATATAGGCATATAGCAAAATTAAATAATTGTGTAGCATTTTATCTGTGAGAATTGTGGAATAATTTTGTGTTCTTTATTTTCACTGTGCTTGCTTTCTCATTCAATTGTTTGAAATTTAATAATTTTTTTTATACATGTTTAATTATTATTTTTTTATTATGCTTAGTTGTTCAATGTTTAAAATAAGTTTACTTTGAGCTACTTTTTTTTTTTGACTAATCAATACATCTCACTTGGATTGAGGTTTCATTGTGAATCTCTCTAGAATGGTGAACAGACAAATAAAAGATTCGATATTGCCTCCATCCAGATGTGGTCACCTCTTTTCATTCTCCGAACTCTAATTGCAACCAGACTAATATCTTTTTATCGATGCATTTTCCATTGAAAGTTGTTTTTCCTCTTTTTGTTAGTGGAAGTAGCATGACGTCTAAATAAATTGTTCAAAATGCAAATCAAGATTGGTTTCCATGTCTTTTTTTTTATTCAGTTTATCCATGCCTATAAAATAAAATCTTATCTGTCCTCTCAAATTCTAATAACTGCAGCTTTAACTGTTGTAGATAAATTTTATTTTTCTACCGTATATTCGGCAGCTCATTTAAACGGCCGATCTTACAATTCTTTAATTTCACTTTACAGAGAGGAAGTCTTTGAACTGATGGAACTCTAGACTATGATGTCAACTGCCTTGTTTCCTAACTTCCCTCTTTAGTGAAATTGGCGCGGAACCTCCTTAAAATGTCTTGGATTTAATAATTTTACTTACACTCCAAGAGTTTAAAATTAATTTTTCATATGTTTCAAATAACATATAATTATTTGAATAAAATTTTGGATCAATGACTGCCATTTCATAAACACACAGAAGTGTCTGCACCATTACAGAATCTTATATTTTATTAATGTATGCACTTTTTTAAAGATAATTTAACAATATTATTTTTGAATTTGCACCAGCAGTAGTTAAAATCTCTATGCCAGAAAGGTTTTGTCATGGGATCTATTAATGATGCTATCTTTTCTATTAATTTACCTGAAGTATTAGTTAAGGTTTAAGAATTATAATTGTTTGTATAAATGCTCTACTCTTAAGTGAATGCATGTTGGATTACAATAAATCTTACACTTTTAAATAGCTATATGACATTATATTACTCTGGAAAACTGCATATATTGGCTAATTGCATATTGTATGCTTCAAAGGAAGCATAGTTGTGATAATGCTCAACTGAATTAGTTTTAAATGAGGCTGTCTAATTGAAAATTTTCTTTTCGCTAAAATGCATTAAAAATGCAGAAATAAAGGGATTTAGATGTCACAACTGTGCAAATGTTTTTCAAGAATGGCTTTATGAAAGCAGCAATGTAAGAAATCCATAGTTTAGTCTGTCTGGAAGATCGTGGAATTCAGAAGATAAATGTATCTAATCGAAATGAGTCTGTGGAACAAATTCAAGTAGCCACAAATTTTGGAGCAATATTGCAAACAGTTGGGTTAATCATTTGCTTCCCAACATTGTCAAGCTTGTGATGATCCAATGGTAGTAAAAATAAAAAGAAGGGAAAAAAAAAAAAACAGTGTTTTTCTCCCTGACTTTAATATTCAATTATTTTTCACAGATGTTCTTAAAATTGTGATCGACTTTATATTTTATTGCTGTAAATATGTTGCACATATATAACTGATGTAATAGAATTCTTTTTTTCCCACTGGCAGGTAAAAATAAAATAATCATTCTTAGTAAAACCATTTCAGTTGCTTATTTGCTACTCTTCACTAAAACTAACCATTTTAGTGAAAAATTTTCACATATACACCTAAATCTTCAACTTATTTCTTGATTGATTTGTTTGTGGATACTTACAAAACAGATTTCAGTTCTATATTCTGGTGGTATTCATAGTTCAATACTATAAAAAAATTCACAAAACTTAAGATGGAGAGTAAATTAGTTGTAGCTTATTTCTAATTAGAACACATTGAGTACAGTTTTAAATTGGATTTTTTTTAAAAAGTGTATACTTATTCAATAGAACTGCTACCATATTAAGTATATTATGAATCAGCATTTATATTTAGGATGTTATAAATCAAAATTCACTTATATACATATTTTTCTCCTTAGAAAATATTTGTGTCTTCTCCTGAAACTTCAAGAGTTGATGGTGAAAGTGTTCATCTTTGTGTTGCTTGCTGTATCAAAGCTGTTTCTGCTGTTATTATGCCATGTGGTCATGCATGCGTTTGTACTACATGTCTTGAACGGTGCAAGAATTGCCCTGTTTGTCGTGGACCTGCTTATACGTACTTTGAATTACAAAGTATTCCTGTTCATTAGGTATCTCAGACTAATTTTTTCATCTTTTCAACGATCATGATGTTATTTCACTGATTTTTTACAAGGAATGAAAAAGAGGTTTTAGAAGTCATTTTTTTAAATATTTTATTTGCCTGTTGTTTTTGTTTCACATAACTGTGATATCCTGTAGAAACCAGAAGTTTTGTTATACAAAAAATCTTATAATTAATCTGTAATGACTACACTTTACATGGGGAATGACCAAATGTAATTTGTATATACCTTTGGTATAAACTTGATTTGTGAGCCGTCAGTTTAAAATTTACATTTTTTTAGTTAAGATATAAATTTAAAAACGTGCAGAGCATTTTTAATAACTTAAAAATTTTTTAAAAACAAGATATAGCCTTTGTTTGTGATAAAAACAGTTTTCCCTCTAAATTTGCAACATGCAGAAATTTTTTTTTGTGTGTGATTATTTTGATATATTTTTCTCCTGATTTTTTTAAAATTATGTAATTGATGTTCATCTTAATGTTTTAGTAATAATATAATAGTTCATTATAATAATTTTAAAGTGCTTTGTGTTTTAGAATTAATCCTATGACTTGATAGTATTTTTCTGTTTTTCACTTGTATATTTCTTTGTTTCTTGAAAAAAGTTTCATAAAGTTTCCTATTAATGTCAGTTTCCTTTATTTCTGAACCTTTTAATGCCCATTTTATTAGAGATACAATTATTGGTATAATGTTAGATTATATCTATGAATAACTTCTTCATAGTGAAGGGTTTTATTGATGTTTTTGATAAAACAGAAGTGTTTGAGAAGTTATTTTGTATGATTATTTTTCAAATTCAAAGGCAATTTATTGCATTTTTATAAAATATAGTATTTCCTACTCTTGATATGTAATAATTTATTAGTTAGGCAAAATAAAGCAACCTATTTTAAATTGTATGATTAAAAGAAATTTTTTGCTTCTCGATTTTTGAAACAATATTTCTTTTTGAACCGAATTAAAGAGAAACTGTTGAATTTTTTAAATGTAATTATATTATTGCTATATTCAGTTCTATTTTTTAATAAACATTAAACTACCATTGATTTTAAACACTTTATTTACTACTGTTTTGCTTGAAATGCTTTTTTTTCCTTAATAGGAAAAGCTATAATTTAACGAATAGCTATAATTTAATCAAAAAATGAACTTGTACTTCATAAACTAATGTTCTAAAAGGTCGTTTATATTATACAAGATTCTAACTACTGAAGATGAGATTGTTTTTAAAATTTACATATTACAATAAACTCATTTTACTGAGAGATAGTTTATAAGAACTTAGATGTAATTTTTATTCCCTTCACTTAGAATTAAATAACTTTTTATGTCACTTTTTTGTGTGCTTAATTTCACTGTAGTCGCATATGAATTACTAAGTACACAGCAAAGTGAATATGCACCTTGTAATTTTAGCGTTTTGAAAATTTCTATTACACCTTTATGGAAAGAAATGATTACTGGAAATATTATCTGTATAAACATTTTTAAATTTAAATTTGGAAAAAATTATGAAGTACACATCGATATAAAATATCTTCAACAATAATTGTGGTGTAGTTACGATTTTAGTTTTTATCTAGTATTTTGAAAAGTGTTTACAGAATGTTTGCAGCTGTCAAGTTTCTCAAATTGTAGAATTAGGAGAAGTGAAAATTTTTATCTTTAGATTATTAATTAAGAAGAATTGTATCTTTTTTTCATCTGATTGATTACATATATTTATGTTATAATCTTTTTTGAGTATGAGAAATTTTATAAATTTGCTTACTAATAGTTTTGACTAAATAAATATTTTTTGCTTCACATTGAAGTGTATTTTGTAATCTTTTTTGAACAAAAGAATATTTTGGTTCTTTTATACTATTTTGGAATAGTTTTGTAAAGAGATATTCTTTTATTTTACCTTAGAAGTATTTTCGGACTAGCAATAAATTATTGTAGTGTGTTCATTAGAAATAACATTTTATTTTTAGATGTGCATATTTTATTGTATTAATTAAACATGTCCTTCATGTCATTATGTTATCAGAAATTCTAACATAAATTTATGCAGCTATATTTACATAAAGTCTTTTTTCGTTTTTTCTGTGATATTGACTTTTCCTGCAAGAGGATTTTTTTATTTGCTCATTATAATATGTAGTCCTTGACATCAATAAAGTTTAGAAAATGATGTTACTTTTATTTTGCTTTTAATTTTACATTAGAAGGATGATTCTTTTTGCTACATTAATCATTCAAAATTTATTATTTGATAAAATAAATCACAGTTTCAATGCTTAAATGCGCCAAGTTGAGAGATTGAAAGAGACTACTTTTCTCCAATTATTTAAAATCCTTTATTGATCATATTCTACCAGGTATTGAGAAACCTGCACACGAAACCTGATAAACACGAAAGTCACGTGATTTTTTGAAGACCGTAAAAAATGGTCAATTATCATGAATTTTCACGATCGCACCAGTGATCAAATGCAACCATTTGACAGGGTATATTTTGCCCATTGAAAAATCATTACTACTAAGCAGTGAACGATTGGATGTTAATTCCAATATTCTGTGCTAAATAAATGATGCGAAAACTTTAGCTGAAATTGTTTTTTAAAATCTATGACTTTATATAATATCATGAAAAGTTACCGACTTTTTTCCCTTTAATAAAAATATTTTTAATGATGAATTTCTGTCTTCAGTGGTAGCAGACAGGCCAGTAATTTATTCAGATAATTAGTGAATAATTCAGCTTTGCTGGCTTATCAACGCATATTCTGAGTGAAAGCCCTATCAGTCCAAATATAGCATTGTCCTCTTCCAGTATATCTCCAGAATACGAGACCCTTCCCTAAGGTTCAACAAAGAAAAGGGACAAGTAAAATGGGCCAAACGGTAAATCAAAGATTATCAGAGAGCCAAGAAAAGCTAGCCACACTTGCTTTGAAATTAAACCGTTCCCAAATTTACAATATGCAATAGAAGTCATTTTTGGATCGCTATTACGTCGGCTGCATGCTGAGAATTTAAAATGTTTTAAAAATAATTAGATATCTTACCGCATTCAGTTTTATTTTGTCATTCGCTTTCGTAATAATATTAACACAATATCAATTGAAATTCTCTGACGAATTTATGAAAAATACGGGCAAAATATAACAATAGTGAGGAGGTGGAGGCAAAGTTCTATTGAAGGACGTGAAAAGGCCCATGATGAAGAAAGAAGTGGGTGTCGATCTTTGATTGATGATAATTTGCTTACAGAAGTACCGAAGATTCATTATTTCGAAAGTGTCAATGCATTCATTTTTTTTTTTTTCTATTATAGCAGACGGGATCTTTTCTACGAAGAAGGCATACAAAAGCTTGTGCCCTCTAAGATAAATGCTACAACAACGGTGGCATGTTTAAAATTAATCTGAGCATTCTACTTCATTATGCAATAAAAGGATTTTTTAATAATCGTTTCCCTTTTTTTAATTGCTTCACGGAACATGGTTTCTATATACTCCTCGTGATCATAGCTTGAAAATGATTAAAAAAAAAAATAAACATTAGCTGACTGTATATAAATGTTTAAATTAAATTAAATACACTTAGGCAAAGAAATTTTTTGGATCCTATTGTCAAAAGCCAATTAATGCCCCAGAAAGAATAAAAATTGCCTAAGAAATTCCAGATTTTCTCTTTGTCATCCCACCGTTATATGAAAGAGAAGTTATAAAAACCAAAGTGATTCATTTTATAAGGGAACTGAAAATTCACGTCATGGTATGAATTGTAGCACGTTCACAATTTAAAAATGTTCTGTAAATCTCTACAATGGCAACGTTGCTGGATTTTCTACATTTCAAATTGTGTTTGTAAAATGCGGTAGTTAAAGCAACACTTATGTAATCGATTAGGGTTTTTAAAAATTTATTTTTTACAAAAAAGAAGAAAGATTAAAAAAAAAAAAGTGTTTGCAGAAACTTTAGCAGAAGAGGCTTTATTTTATGGTAACATCAAAAAGTATTTGTTTTTGGTAAGGAGTGAAAGGCAATCTGTTTCATTTTAATATAGAAAGTTATAATTTTAAAATCTTAATTCAGTATAAAAAATTTTAGACAGATATTTAATAATTTAATACAAATTTTGAATTTATTATCTACATTTATGTTCTGATTAGACGATTTTAATTCAACATGAATTTTTCTTTCTTTAAATAAATGAAAGTTCTTTTCCCCTAGTCAGACGATATAAAATTAGATTGCAGGACACATTGACTGTTGGAATGTTTAGTTATTTTTATTTTTTATCTCTAGTTATCTTTTACAAGTAAAGGAAATAAATATCTAAGGAAATCCATATCATTTCTTACCATTCGGTAGATTAATAAACTCTAAAATAAGGAAATTAATTAGCACCTATCTCTTATATACTTAATGGCTTCACGATGAGTACTCTTTCATAAATTTCTTTAATTAGGTGGAGAATATTTCAAAAATATCCTTAAAATGATTCGTTTAGAGTTATGAAATGGTCTCCTCTTGTGTTTATGAAAAAACATTTTATTTGAACCGCTAGTTCGAGATAATGTAGCATGATAATGTGCTTGGCTCAATTCGTCTTGATTAAATCAGCTGTTTCATAACAGAAAGAATTTCCATCACTCTATTATTCTTAGAGCAGCTTTATATAGTACTAATTTTTTTTCTTTATGTTTCAATGATTGGTTTTCGCAAGACTCATTATGCAGTTTATAGACAACATGCTAAATTATAAATATATGCAACATAAGCATAGATATTAAGAAAGACTTAAAGGTATTATATAGTCCATCAAAAATTTTCAAAGAACTCACGATTTTAAACTCCACAATTTTTTCATATGCTATAAAATATACCTCTGTTAAGTTTCTTCGTTTATTGCATTCAACCCAGTACACCTTTTAAGTCTTTTCTCTTCGACTAATCGTATCAAAAATTCGTAAAGAGCAGTTTAAGTGTCATAAGTAATCTAATCATCTTCTGATAGAGTTGAAATTTTTGAGAGATATACAAGTCTGATGATTAAACATGTACAAAATATCATCCACCTAGCCTTTTTATTTATTTTATTCGCACATATTTTGAAGGTAAGATAGACTTAGTTTAGATGATTTCATTTAAAACTTCATTCAAATTTATGATTTTGGTATGAAAAAACGTATACCAAATTTCATTCTTCTAACGCGTTCCATTTTTGAGTTAGCATGCTCGCAGATGTCATTCAAATATGTGTCCCCCACCCCAGATTCAGAGTTGTCTGAAATGCAAAGATTCGCTGAAATCTAGGGGTAAATTTATTTGAAATCTACAGCCTTTTGTCCTGTTTAATTCGTATTAGAAAAAAACAAAAAAAAACATTTCCTCTAAATATTGTTTTATCTCTATAAATATTACTCTCTCGCAATTCTATAATCAGATATATGGAATTTCATCCTGTTAATTAACTTTCACTTCCGTAATATTTTCGTAATTTAAAATTTTAATATTATGGTATTAACAGATAAACCTTTAAATATTTAACATTTGTTTAGAGCATGAAAAAATTAAAGTATTGTATAAAGTATAAAAATCATACGTGAAATATTTTTTGATAATAAAATACTTCTCTGAAATAAATGAATCTTCTATCCAATTAAAAATAATTTCCGCCTGAAAATAAAATTCTCTTCTTTTAATAAACGTCGATAATTTTATTGACTTAAAATGCCTTTACGGTATTTACATCTCACCACCAAGTGATTTTTTTTAAAGTGGGTTAAACAACGTATTTCACTCGCCATGAAAATTAACATGCATGCTAATTTTTTAGAATGGGTCTAAAACTAAACTTAACTGAAGAGGCTAAATGGCGAATCAATTTTAAAAGTAATGGGAATGCTTTAATATTTAAATTAAAAAATGTTTCTATATTGAAAAAGTTTACACATATTAAGGATAAATATGAATTGTATTGTTTATTCTTCCGAAACTTCTGTGAATAAAAACTCGGAAAAATTCTTATTTGATATTAACAAGATTTGCTTAATACAAGGTCCCCAGTGAGTTGCTCTATTTGGGCGGAGTTTTCAGCAAACAAAATTAAGCATATCTCAAGAACTATTGTGAATCTCCGAATGAAGTTTCGCATATGCACAAAAAGGCCTGCTGAATCGAATTATTAAAAAATCTTGATTCTGTAATAGAACAATTTCGAGATACACTGGTGTGTAAAACTTAAGCAACAGGTGTCTTTTTTTTGCCATAGCTCCACGAGAAATCATCTGAGAGACATGACATTCAGAAGTGAGAGACAGCATTTTACACTTAAACAATAACGAAAGCATAGTTGCGCAAAAATAAATGTACCTTATATATATTATTATTATATTATGTATGCATATAGTATTGTTACGAAATCTCCCGGTTCGTTTGGATAGTGGAAGTGATATGGTGTGGAGAACGCTCAATCAGCAGGCGGCAGTAGAAAAAAAAAACGACGTTTATTTACAAGAAGACAGGACAGCACAAAGACGACAACTATATACAGCATAGAGGAGAAAATTATCTTCAGCCGAGACGTGCACACAGCAGTACCCAACAAGACTCTACTGCAGACAGTAACGCACAGCTTAGTACAGCACTAGCTTGACTCCGTCGCTGCTCTGCTAATCTCTGGAAGACCCGTTGTTTATCGTCGATTCAGACTACTCCCCGGCAGCTGCAGACTGCCTCCTTTTATAGGTCTCAGGAGGCGGGACTAGAAGCCTCTCAACCAATCAGGAACTATCGAGGCGTATCTTGGTTCCCAATGGACGGATCGGGAAAACTCTCGATGTTTCGGGTATAATCTATTTTGGCGCCAAAATCGCCAAATTCGTCGCCAAGTCACCAAATGGTCGCCAAGTTTGTCGCCAAGCTCTGGGACCTCCGACGCTACACCCGGACTTCGTCCAATACAGATGACTGTAAAACAGTCTTTCTGATGATGGAACCAACTATGCTACGAAGCAGCATCACACATTCATAACAGTATGGAATAAAAAAAAAGGCTTTAGTGAACTTATAGTATCGTTACACATAATTGTATGTCCAAGAGGAAGAACAGCAAACAGATGTTCCTTAGTATGGGATATGCCCTCCCCTTTCAGCAATGGTTCTTCACACGTTCTCTTCATACTCAGCACCAGATTGTCCAACAGTTCTTGAGGTAAGAGTGCCCATTCCTCAATCAACATCTGTTTCAGTTGTTGGGTGTTCCCCGGAGGATGTAATCGTGCCATAAGGCGTCTTCCTAAAGCAAGCCTCACATGTTCTGTGGGATTTTAATCAGAGCAGAACGCTGGCCAATTCATTCGAGTGATATCTTCACTTTCCAGTAGCTGCTGAACATCAGTAGTCTAGTGTGGCTGTGCATTGTCATCCATAAAAATGAAGTATGGTCCATAGCCCCTCAGAACAAACGCACATGGGGAAGGGCCACCTCCTTACAACAACGATCTCCAGTTACAGAACCTCTGTCGAAAACGGGGAGTTCAGTCCGCCCGTTCAGCATAATGCTTCCCCAGACGACAACTCCACGGTAATGATCTCTTTCCGTGATGTTACTGGGTTGAAACCGTGTCCCGACCTCTCTCCAAATCAAATGGCATTGAAAATAGCTTGTGGCACTGAAACGACTCTTATCCATAAAGAGAACACGACTCCATTGAGGAGATGTCCAATTTTTGTGCTCTTTACACCATTCTAAATGATGTCGCCGATGGCCAGCTTTCAAAAGGATGCAGCTTTCAGGACGACGGGCGAATAAGCCACTTTTGTGAAGGCGTCTGGCCACAGTAAACCGCGACACTTGTCGCCCTGTTGCTGTACACAGTTGCTGAGCAATGGCGCTTGCTGACTGGTATCGGGCTCTTTTCGCCTGTAGGACGATATATCGGTAATCCACTGCAGTATTTTTCCTAGGACGGCCACGACCAACCATTCTAACAGCTGTATTTATGGTTTGGAAGGCTTCCCAAGCGCGCGAAACGATACTTTTGTTGATTCTGAACTCTTCAGCTACACTGGTCAAACTACGCCCCTCCAACTTTCCGATCTTTCTTCCACGTGTGAAGTCGTTCAGGTGATTTCTTCTAGCCATATTTCACAAAAGAACTCACTTGCACTTGCAACGAATCTCTTTAATTGCGCCTCTGTTCTTCCTTTCATTGTAGTCGTGAACTGCGCTCGCCAACCGCATGCGTTTTACGTACACTCACGTAGTCTGTGACGTTTTGTTCCTGACATTTTCATACGCATCACCTTTCAACTGAATTGCGTGTTCATTGTGCTGATCGCAATAACCTCTTTTCTGCAATTTCATGGCTATCTGCTTAAAATTTACATTGCTGCTTAAGTTTTGCGCACCAGTGCAGTCGTTAATTAACTGTATTAATTTTCTTAATTAATTTGACTATCTCTATGAACATGTTCCTTTAAGACATTACCATCGACACCAGTTTTATGAAGATGCGATTATAAATAATAAAGTTACAGAGGTGTTCCATTTTTTATTGTTGGCAACTGTATTTGTGTATTAACTGCATGCCATTGACGAGCAATAGTTATGAAAGATCAATCTTTTTGATTTAATCTAGCTTTTTAAATGGATCTAGTTCGGCAATTAATTTTTAACATGCGGTTAGTTCACGAGTAACAGGAAATCAAATCTGAATTTTGGTCGCCTTTTTTCCCAACTGATTGAAGCCAAAATTTGGCATAGAACTACAAGCGAGTCACAAGATCACATATCAAATTTCATTTGTTTAAATCTTTACGTTTTTGAGATAGTCCACTTACACGAATGTAAAAGCACATAACGACAGAAGGTGAATCCTTTGCGAGGTTTGATTCAAAATTTGGTAAAAATCTACACTTTAGATGATAAATCTGTGAGTCAATTTACATTTACGTAAGTTATTACATTTTTGAATTATCACGTTTATATGCATGCAAATGTAAAGATCGACCTCTTGACAAATTTGGTACAAAATCAGCATTTTAAACACCAAATCTGTGTGTCAAATTTTACCTAATTCTTTACGTTTTGTAGTTATCGAGTTCGCTTGTACTCGAACACCGGAACGGCATAATTTTTCTGAATGAATTTCATTCAAAATTTGGTAGAAATCTACATTTTTGGTGTTGTCTGTATACCAAATTTCATCTTTCTACCTCAAAGCGTTTTTGAATTATCATGTTCATAGACAGACACACATAAAATTGTTTAAAATTGTTTTCCTGATTCAGGGAAGTTGAAATGGTGAAGATTCGTCAAAATCTCTTGTTCAAATTTTTTGACGATTATTATACTTTCTTTTCGTGTATTTCGTATACGAGAAAGTAAAAAGAAAGAGCATTCTACACAAGCACAACTTTTTGTTTCCTTAATTTTTTTTATTAAATTTTACCAGAGATCATTTGTTACATATCGCACATGCTATTTAACAAGTTTCTTGATAGCAATCATTCGAGTAACGTTTTCACAAATAGAACGTTGGTTATCATTATCATGTTCTCCACGAAAGCTGTTGTTGTCATAAGTAGACCCATATGAACGTTTTTTATCATCTAAAGAGGAGGAACTTTCCTAGTATTTTTCTCATTTCTAGTTTTTAGAGTTGGTTTCTTTATAGTTCGAGATAACGGTAGCAGGGGGGGGGAGGCAATTGCCCCGCTGTCGGTTACCGCTTGCAACCCGTAATGAGGTATAGGATGATTATAATTAAAGTGACTGTACTCAGACCTATGTAAAGCCTGTTCTTCTTGTTGTATTTCATTGAAATTTAGTTTATGCCTTGTATAAGGTGTATAGGGAGAAGTAAATTGCAAAAACTAGTAGTTTAAATTTTAATCACAAAATGGCGCTTTTCATGCAACATCGAAAGGTTGTTATTAGAATTAGAGCGTTTAGTAGGAGCGTCAGAGCGATCGGTAGTCAGTGCCATTAAAATATTTTTTTCCATGCCTTTAGAGAAGAAAAATCGAGCTTCATTGGTCAAGTTGTTTTTATCAGAATTTCAGTAACGGTTTAGCTGCATTGCAATAATATAAAAACTTGAAAGGCTTGCGAGAAAGGTCTATGTAGAAGAATGGATTGAAAAAATTTGAAGGGATTGATTTCTAAATTTGAAGGGATGATGGAATTTGGTGTGCTGCCAGGAAGAAGACGGAAACGGATTTCAAACAAAAGTATGGAAGATGTCGCTGCTGCTCTGGTTGAAATAGCATCCGGTTTCCAATATTCTAAGATAAGTTCCCGATTGGGATCATGTAATTTGTCTCTCGGTACGAAAAGTTCTGCGATCTATTTTAAAATGATATTCATATAAAGTCCACGTGGTGCAAAGGCAGCACCTTCGAGATCTGGAACAATGGAGTGATTTTACTTACCGGCTTCTGGCCAGAATAACCTTTGTCTGTGTGTGGCCATGGTTGGAGTTTTGTGGTTAGACGATGCATCTTTTATTCTGGACGGAACACATAATACTCAGAACAGTCGCATATGAGGTACTGCACGTTCTAATGTTGTGCATGCACATCCGCTATATTTTGATTACATTATTGTATGTCGTGGTTTTGCTGTTTATTTCATTCTTGGCTCTTTTTTCTTCGAAGAGAACACTAAATAAGGATCTATAAATGTGTTCCGTCACAGGCACTCGTCACTGCCAATTTCTAAGACAAAAAGTCATTCTTTTTTTACTAGAATGCGAATGTGAAGAACAATTTTCATACAATATGGTACAACATCCCATATTGCCTGAAAAGTGAAGGAACTGCTTCGTTCCCATTTCGGGGATGATCGAAAAATTTCGGGACAATTTTTGACTGGCTTCCTCGTTCTTCAGACTTGAATCCTGTGATTTCTGATTGTTGAGATTCCTGAAAGATCATGTATTTGAAGAAAGTATATAGACTCTGCCTGATTTGAAAGTAAGAATAACAAGCCTTGCTGTTATAAATCCTCAAGAAACACTTCGCCTGTTGTTGAATATACTATAACACGTGAGTAAGGCAAATGGAATGCACATTGAGCAAATGATGATATTAAATAAAGTTTTGTGTTTTAAATTTGCGTCTTTTGTTTTTATGCGCTACCTTTCCACGTGGGGGTCGAAATTTGAATTATGAATTTTTATTACAGATTTCTTTTTTCCATGGTTCAAATAATATTTATGTCGCAGGGAAATGATAAAAATAGAGATTTGATGAAATCCCTAAGGTAATGATCGATTCACCGAACATGTTAAAATAACAACTCTGTGGGGTGATTTCCTTAAAGAAAGTAGGTGATTTGTGAATACTAGTGCTTTAACTGCGAATACTAGTTCATGAAAATTAGTGAAAATATGAAATAAACAAGCCAGGATTCTCCCAGCTCTATGTTTCGCTTGTTACCACTCCACTTTACCTCAATGCTCCCTTCCGGCGTCCACGCCTGAAGATATGGATCAAAAGTTATAAGTTATTTATGCCAAAAAGAAGACACATTACAGATCAAAGAGAAAATGTTGCAAAACACCTGAAAAGATCAGCTGAAAAAATGAAAGAAGTTTCTTTGAAGAAATTTAAAGATGTGTCAGTGAATTTCGCAGTTTTGGTTGATGTACCTAAGGTAGATAGAGGCACATTACATGGAAATAACATTGTGGGGATCATATTAGATAAAAAATAGTGGGGATCATATTAGATAAAAAAATAATTTATATCAAATTGGTACCTTAGTCAGAATTATAAAAGACTGGCTTAAAAATGTTCTTCAAATAGCTACTACAGCATTTACGGAAATAGTTTCACAGACTAACCTAAGTCTGCGTGGGATTGCAGGAAAATTATCCTTATTTGGAGGTCAAGGATTTAAGAAGTGTTCCTGTGAATAATGCAAAATACAATGTAAAACAAAAAGATGTGCCTGTAAAAAACGTAACATACTTTGTCACTCTAGATGCCACAAATCAACAACGTGTTTTAATAAAAATGAATGAACGCTATTATTTTTCATATATATTCACTAAAAATGTTTGAAATTTTACTAAAAATATCCTTTTTGTTTTTAAAAATATCAGCTTAAGTATTTATTTCTTTTGTTAATTAGTTTCGAATAAATAATTTGTGTTTTAATGACTATTGTTGTATTACCTACTCTACATTAAATAATGCATAGTTTACTAAACAAATACCTTTAATATCTAAACAATATTATTTCATCTTTTTACTAAAAGTGTTAAGGGTTTTGATAAAGTCACTTATTTTCTTTAAGGAAATCACCCCATTTTCTTTACTTTCTTAAGATAATTTTTATTTTAATATTTTCCGTGAATTGATTCATCCACCTTCGGGATTTGATCACATTTACATTTTTATCATCTTCTTGAGACATATATAACATTCCAACAAAATAGTCTACCAGAACGGCCTCTACATAAGCCTGAATAATTCCACTTTAATTATAATCACTCTGTGCTTCATTACGGGTAACTTTCGAGAGAGTTGATCTCTAAATGCCAAATATAAAATAATTTAAATTTAAAAGTAATCTCAAACATAATGGTTCAAAGAAGTTAAAAATCTTTTGAATGCTTTCTAAATACTTAAATACAAAGTTTGTCAGGGTTGTTAAATTGTAAGTCATTCTGTCAACTGAAAAAAAAAAAAAAAAAAAAAAAAAAAAGACGGTAATGATTTATTCAAAATATTCAAGACCTTAGAACCCCTTAGAGTTGCTTGGCCCTTTGGCAGCTGATTACTTTACCAATTTGATAATGCAGTTCTGACTATACACGAATATCAGTAAAAGTTCCTAGAGAAAAGAAAAACCACTCAGGTATGTCTGTCTTCCACAAACAACTGCAGGGGTAAACTTCGTATTTCCAGCAGCAGCTACTAGGTTTCAATGCTAATCAAAAAGGAACAACGGAAGGCGATATTTTTATCCTGTATCTTTTATCTCAGTAAAAAAAAAATTAAAATGCTATCAATTTTAATTATTTTCAGATCTTTGGAACAGACGTAATTGTCGTTTGCTTGAAATTTGACTTATGAAAAAAAAATCTGATTTTTTAAAAATGAACAAAGCATTTAAGCAATTTGTGCTCCTAAAGATGATAATGAGTAAATTTTTTTGTTGGTGTCTTCAGCTTGAAAAAATGGAATAATCTGTCTATTGATTCTATATTTTTTAGAAGCCATTGGAGCTGGAAGGAAATACTTATTAAGATAGAAAGAAATTCAAATTTAAAAGACTTTTTCATTCAAGTGTTCCACGTGCGGGTAGAATTTTTGGTTACAAAGAACGCATTAGTATTTTACAGATTCCTCTATAAATCCTGTATCATTTTTAAAAACTAGTTGTAATATGATCCAACAGAAATTTAAAATGCAATTCTTACATTTATTTTAGGATAAGCAATTAACTATTCAAATTTAGAGCGATTCCGAAATTCCTGATGTTCTTAGAAATAAATAGAAAGAATATGCTTTGGGCTAATGAGCGGAAGTTATTTCTTACATTCTCATTCTTACAGTATCAGAGACATTGTTCTTTCTGACTATCTGTTTCGAGATAATCACATGTTACTTGTCCATTTGCCAGCCAAAGACAAACTTTTTGATGTGTGTTCTACAGTTTTTAGTTTTGGTGGTGATACTCAAAAACGTAAGAGAGTCCATGGATCGACAGAGTAAGGCTTAGCGTTCAAATACTTTAAATAGCATATTTTAGTTTTAAAGGTATTCTCATTGTTGAATGTTTCTGGAAATTGTTATAAACTGAAAAGCAGGAATAAAATTGGTATTTATGATTTCGGTGCATATAAATTTGGCTTTGCCAACAGCTGACAAAAAGCAACAACATTTATTCTCGAAGCAAATCATATCTTTCTTTCCAATCTTCCTGCGTCTGGCTTTGGTCAATCTCATATTTTTTTAGAGTTTTGGAATTTTCACTTGTGGGAAACTGCAGCATGAATAATATACAGGGTGTCCACAAATTCTTACAAAAAAATTTAGAATAATAATGCACTCCAAGGCCAGCAATTTTGTTATAGAGAGAGGGTAGTAATCCATTCATATTAGATAAAAGGAATTGTTACTTGTCCAAGTTGATTCTTTATCATAGAGAAAAGGCTGAGAGTTTACAAATAACTCTTGTAGTTAATACTTCAACTTTTCGTCTTTTCGCAAATAGTGAAATTTAGTGAGTTCAAGCTTGGAGAATGGGGAAATCATGATACAAGCACAGTTAAATCCGCTAATTCCTACTATGTGAGCTAATCTATGTCCCACGTAATTCTATCTATTAGCACGTGATCTTATGACAAAGTCAAAAGAACGCAAATCCGCCACATTCTTATAACAAAGAATTGTTTTTCATGGATATTGGAAATTTCGCAATAGCTGGCTTCAAAAACGATTTAAAAAAATACGAGGTTAGTCGTTTGTGCTCTTGAGTGAAAAATTAATCAATTTTCAATAATTAGAAATGCTACTAATATACTGTTTTATTAATAGTTCGCAGATCTGCAGCGGATTTGCGTTCTTATGACTTCTTGACATTGTCGATGTCAAAGAAGGGACTAGGGCATCCTATTGTGAAATTAATTAGAGAAAGTTCACACTTCTACATAGTAAGCTAAATAAATGCCCAAATGACATTTTTTGGGGGGTATTATATAACATTCTTCAAAAGATTTAAATACATTCAAAAACTCAAGAAAGAAGTTTCTCGTAGAATACAAATTGAATATTATATTCTTTCTGCGCAAAATGGGGAGCCAAATCTTTTACGAACAATTTTGGAGTTTTTAAGAATTAATAAGGATGCTATGAGGGAGGTGTTTGTTGTTACAAAGAAAGAATAAAATACTGGTTTAATGCGATTTTTATACTAATATACAAAGCCAGCAGCTAATTAATAAAAACAAGAATTTTGCCTCAGATTCTTTAAATTTGTATATTAATAAAATTTGCATAATGCTCTTTTGTGAGATGTAACTGTTACCTATTGACAACTTAGAACTTAAAAAAATGTTAATTTATATTAGTACTTACCAACATTATATCTTGCGCTTTTATCTATTTGATCCTATTTTATTATTAATAACATTTTCAATAATAGGCATTCAAGCATTTATTTTCATTTCATGGTTTTTGAAATCCTTAAGCTTATATTATAAAGATTTGATATTTTTGAAATTCAAAATTCCTAATTTCCATATTCAAGTAGAGTTCCAAGGTACAATTATTCTAATTATCAAGAAACAGAAGATGAGAATGCACTTATATGTTGAGAGACTAGCATATCAGTGCACTGCGGTCACAGTCCATATCAGATGGATTTTTCTCGAGATATAATACATTATGATTTGACTGCATCTTGGCGAATAATTCACCTCTTTTTCATATTATTATATTGCTTTATTCTTTCTCCGACAAGATGCGTTCAAATGAAAAGGTACGAAACGACACTGTGGGTATAAATGAAGACTTTATTCAAAGTATACACCATAGACCTGATTGATCCCATTGATTAACGAGCCGAAGGATTTCTTGTACCCAGAATTCCTGTGACCGTGACGAGACCCAGTCCTTCACAGCGACCCACAGTGTCGTTTCGTCCCTTTTCATTTGAAAACTCTTTGTATAAAAATTACTCCGCGTAATACATTTCATTGCAATAAACCAAACCTTCAGCTGTCACAAACTTTGTGTTTGTGATTTTAAATTTGGATACCAGTGCAAGAGAAAGAACGAAAGTCAAAACAAGATAAGTTATTCTAGTATTAAATACATAAAAAATTAAAAAGAAAGCTATAGAATAAAAAAGAATTGAAAACTATATGGAATTAAACAAAACACTTAATATTTCTTGTTTAGCGATGCCTTTTTTCATGAATATCTTTTCTAAATATAAAGCATAGAATGAATAGAAAGTTTCCCAATTCTTTTTTAAGGTATAGATTGTTAATGTTAGCAGCATAATATTTTGACAGATTTAAAATTCATGAAACAATTTGTGATTTTGAATACTGCGTAAAAAAAGTAGAAGGTCACTTGATTTTGTAACAATAACCGAAAAATATTTTATTTTTACTAAAATTTTTATTAGAAACATTTAACAAATATTTCAAAAATACAATTTTAACATCAGAATTATGATGTTCAAACATAAAATATTAATGGCAACAAAAATAGTTTCTCTTTTTTGAAACTTTGTAAAAAAAGTAGAAGGACAGCAATGTAATGAATGAAAAAATAGTGACATTGATAAGGAATGGTCTTCCCATTGGCCTTTATAATTTCAAATATTCTGTTTGGAAGTGAATTGTATAGAGTTTGAATTTCAGTTTGACAAAAATTGTCCCACGAGTCATTCAATGCTTCTCGAAGCTGAGTTTGCGAATCAAATTGCCTTCCATCAGCACAAACTCGACGAACTAGCATTGCCCAGATGTTTTCCACTATATTAAGGTCAGGACTTTTGGCTGGCCATGGTAAAACATCCACATTATTTGTTAGGAACCGATTTTTGACTCCAGTCACGGTGTGAATGGAAGCTCCGTCTTGCTGAAACTTTCACTCTTCACCCCCCATGTCAGAGGCATAAGGAAGAAGCTTGGAATTCAGCATTTGAATGTAGTCTGTATGTTTTTGCCTACCATTTAAGAAAACCAGACTTGTCCTTCCTCCGTATCCAACGGCCAACCAAACTATTAAACTCCCTCCACCCATTTTTCGTGTTGAATAGTATTCACCTTCAGTCCCCAGACAATGCCAGTAGTGCTGATATCCGTCTGGACCGTCTAAGTTAAATTTCTTTTCATCGGAAAATATCACAGAAGTCCATTCTGTATTCCAGGACATGTGCTCCTTAGCCCACGCTAAACGGTTATCAATGTGAGCTTGTTTCCACTTAGGATGATGTTTCCGTTTTTTGAAAATGAATTTTTTAGATCTTTTAATATAGTTGTAAACTGTTTGTTTCGTTACATGATTAAGTCCTGCTTGATTTCTTGCCTTTGAAACATTTCCTTTGTTCTTCTTCAGCACACGAGCAAGTTTTCTTTCGTCACGTGGTGTTAACTTCTTCGGTATACCAGTCTTCTTTTTATTTCCATTTTTATAAGGATTTCTGATAAAGTTTGAAACTGTATTGGGGCTCACCTGCAACAATCGAGCAATCTCTCTGACACCTTTACCATCATTTTGATATGCGGAAATTTGCTATTTTTGCAAATCGTTCAAAGGTATTCCTTTAAGCATTTCTGAGAACGGAGAAACAACGTAACTTTTAAACAAATTAGATTTTTTTGACAGAAAAGGATAAGCAAAGTACAAAATCACTATTTAAATAAAGAACAACTCACTAAATTAAATATATTAGCAAGTGTCCTTCGACTTTTTTTACGCATCGGAAATTATATATACTAATTTTCTTAATAATATTAGTGGTAGATGTTTTATTTTTGCCTAAAATGAAAACAAGGGTTATTAAACTAAATCTGCATAAATATCTGGTAGTTAGGAGAAAATAAGAGATATTAATTGGCAAAAAGACACTGTCCTTCTACTTTTTTTACGCAGTGTATAATTATTATCATGAACAGCTATATTTTAAAGACTGAAAATCTTAGGAATGAAGATCTTTCAATGATTAAATTCAATTCACTGAATTTAGATACCTATTAAGATTCTTTTGAATAATAATTAAAAAATCTCGCTTACATATGAAAATTTTCATAGTAAAGTTAAAGTTGATGAGTACATTGAGATATCGATTTTTTATGAAAATATCAAATATTTTTTAATTCCATATTCTTGATATTTGTACAATCTTTTTCATAAAGCCTTTTAAATTTTGTTTTTAAGTTTATTCTTTGGGAAGTTACGCTGATTTTTATATTTGCAGAATTCCTGTGTCAGTACTGTTTTACATCTTTAAATGCGAAATTCTGAAATTCTAAATTTTAGCAGAATTTTCTTAAGGAAAACATCGGAAAGTAAAATCTAATGCATAATTTATGTTCAAATGTGATATAACAATTTCTCAATATGTCCTTCAGTTTCTATACAAGCGAATAAGCAATCTGTTTCATTAAAAATATTCTATTATTGCTTTAATGCTTCACAATGTAAAAAAAAAAAAAAAAAAATGAATTTTTTTTTTTACTTATCAGTTGAACCCCAATACTTAAAGACTGGATAGAAAGGAAAGTTCTTTTTTCTTTCGAAAATTAGGAAATATATTTATTAAGTTGTCTGCAAGATTTTGAGAAAATCATTTATTAAGCCTTTAAATAAAAAGCTTTTGCTTTATACTTTTTTTAGCCAAATAACTCAAAGTTTCTAAAATTTTTAAAAGATTTTTGACTTTTAACTGACGCAGTTTGATTCCATTCATGTTTTTTCAATCTATTTTATGCAAAAAAAATCAGAAATATAACAACTTTATAGCATTTTTCAAAAATTTAATCTCGAGCGTAATCACATAAAGTAATCAAATAAATATCACAAAGAAAAAGCTAAAATTTGCAGAATTTTAAGTGTTATTCAATTGCCTGTGGTTAATATTAGAAAACGTATAATTAAAATTTATATTTATTTCCAATAACTTGAAAGAAACTTCTTTACACTGAGTTAAATTTATTCTTCAGCTATGTAAAAATAGCATCCTGTATGTTTCATATTAAATTCATAAAAGTTTAGAAACAACAATAAAAATAATGAAAAATTATGTTCATTCCATTTTGCTTTTAGAGTTTATCAGTTAAGTGAAAATATTCCCACAAATCAGATGACTAATGTATTCAGGGCCACATTAAGTCTTGTAGAGGGGTCTTTAAGCTAGGCAAGTCTTGGACCATTTTCTTCTCTCAAACTCTAAGAAATTAAACGTTTTTTAAAAATTAATTTCTGAACCCAAGATTTTTTAACTGATAAATATTATAACAAACTGAATCAACAATTCATTTAATAATAATACTTTTGTTTATTTCGCCCTGAAAATAAAGTGATACTCCTTTATATTTATATACATTTAAAGAATTATTTTAGTTTTATTAAAAATTATATGATATATTTTTTGTCAAATAATATTGAAGAAGAAATTCGAAATTAAGAAGGAAAAAAAAAGCATCACATTGATTAACGGAACACAACTTATCTAAAAATTTGAATTAAAAAAAGTTACATCTCAAATTAATATAGAGAAAACGATCAATTTTAAACTGAAAATGGCAAAGAAAGAAGTGTTTAAACAGCTTTATTAAATAGTATACTATAGAAAATAAGCCATATGAAATCTTAATAAATGAAGCAATAATATTTATTGTTAGACATTTTAATACTTTTATAATAATGATTATAATAACATTATATAAATAAAAGTGTTCGAGTGAATTAAGGAAAATTTTTTTCATGACCACTGAGAACAAAAAGTTCGGTCTTATTAAACTAAAGAAAACAAATCAGAAATCTTTAAAAATTAAAATTTGTAGTCTTGATTTCAAACTAAACAAAATAAATTCGAATTGCAGAAGGTATTTTAATATTATGGTGATAGGAAATTCAAAGGACCAAGCAAAAAAAAAAAAAAAAAAAAAAAAAAATTCGAATTACGGAGAAATTAGAATTTAAAAGCTCTCAGATCAGGCAAATTCTACTGTAATTCTAATGGTTCAATGAACCTCTTTAAAAGTAGGCTTAATGCTTGCTTCACTAAATTCGTATGTTACAATACGCTTTTTCAGCTCCAGGTTACTTTTTGCATTGTAACAAGAATGCCTTTTCGTAATCCGCAGTCCTAACCTTGGAAATTATTCAAAATATTTGTGACAATAGGACTTTAGTGGATCTGTCATGTAAAAATAAATGCATTCATCTGCCTTAAATTTGTTAGGGTTAATCTAATTCGAACCCTTTTTCCATAGATGTTGCGATCCATAGGCATCATGAAATTACACCTGTGGCAGACTGGTCAGGTTACAAGCGTGTCCGAGGAAAGTGGAATTCCTTACACAATTAGATAACTAACTCACTCAGGATGTGTGTGTGCAAGGAAATAAGAGAAAGCTTGCTACGAATGATTAAAACTTTTTATGCCTTCTCTAAACCAAATAAATTAAGTAGTAAGAAATTTTGTTACAAGCACAAAACAATTCCTGTGAAAGGTCTAACCTTAATGCCCCTTGATATTTTTATGACTTTCGAATTTTTCTGCAAAGCGGAAGGTATGCATGCTACTCCTGTTTACGGGAACGTTACGGTAGTTGAGAGAGGTGGCTAAACGACTTGCTTTTCTGCTACTCTTTTTTCTTTTTGTTTTTACAGTAATGTTTTTTCTGTCTTAAAGCTGTTGGCCGCATTTAAAAAATGGATCGTATATGTATCAGATTTTATTTTGGATAAGTTCGAGTATATTTTTTTTGTAGCCCTATGATGATTTAGACCTTTAGATGTGCAACCCTACTGGGAGCAATCGGTTAATCAGATAAAGACCGGCGATGGTTTTTAAACTGCATTTCGACTTGGAAAGACCACTCTCCAGGCCATTGTCTAATAGGTCTTAAAATCTTCCATTTCTTCAATAATTTGAATGGATATACCCAAGATTTCTAATTTTCGCTTTAGAAAAGTTATTGTCAATGAAATTTCAGCATGTGATTTGTTTTTCATTTTGTATTTCTAACATTATATGCTATTTACTGCTTTAAAATTTGAAATAAACAATGCTGATTTTGTTCTGTTCTGTCACTCCTTTTTTGTTGTAAGATACCTTGTACATTTATGAACAACAGAGTCGGATTTTTAAGGTATTTTTAGAGTTTAATTTTTATTGAAATTTTATTTTTAAAAACTGAAAAAGGTAGCTAGGATTACCCATATTTTTAGGTATATATAAATTTGGTTTTAAAAATATCTGATTGAAAGTGACTGCAGACATTTTCCAAGTTAACTGTATCTTGTAACTGTTCGTTGAACTTTGCTTGCGTTGAAGAGATATTGGGATTAATTAGCTATACTTTTCAGAAAACGTATGTAAATTCAATAAAACTTTTGCGTTTGATTTATTTAGAAATTTGCAAATTCAAAGAAAAATTATATAAAAATTTTCAAGTAAACATCTCTATCCGCTGATAAATCTGTGAAGCTATTTTGTGGTTAAAATATTGAAATTTGTCTCCAGCTTTGAGTTGTCAGTAACATAAGTAAAAATTGATATTCAAACGACAAATAAAAAGAGTAACTAAGGCTAGATTTGTGATTTCTTTAAATACATTTAATGAATTTAAAGAATTCATTAAGTTACTTACACGTACACAATGTGATCAAAAGTACTCGGACACTCTCGAATTTCCTCATTTCTCCAAAAAAGTTAAGCGAACTGCCTTTGCCGAACTGCCTAAGCGAACTTCAATCACGTAAAAAATGTACCTGAACTCAAATTTTATCATGAAGATTCGGTCGCGAGGACATTTAGAGGTTGGACCAGATATTGACGAAGAAGATGATCTTGACTTCACCCGTGTTTCCGAACATAGATAATTATTTGAAATTTTCAAAAATGGTTTGTTTTATTTCAAGCAATTTCATAAAATTCGCTCGTTAATTCGGGAAGATGTTTTGGTTTTAAAAAAATGTCTCAAATTGATATAAAATGGCAAGTTTTCAACCATACCATACAAAACTTATATACAAAATGCATGGCATAATGTTACCAAAGTAACATATTAAAATTTAAAATATTTTGAATATTCGAGGTAATATTAGCAATTTTATTAAATAAATGTTAACTGAACAAGCGCGAATTACAGCAAATATTTCTTTACACAATTTCAAAGCTAAACATATATAACATATATCCAACATATATAAAAATTCAAGTTGAATAGGTTAATTTTAGTTGAAATTAGTCATCATAAATAACATGCTTTCCTTATTCTGAAGTGTGTCAGTACGAGTTTGAGCTAACTTTTGCTGCAGTGATAGCCGCTACTTTATGAGGAAAACTATCTTCTAGTTTTAGGCATTTTTCTGCAAGAATTGAATGCCATTTTTGTAAAAGAAGCTTGTGAGATGTATCATTGTTGCGGGTCTGCACAGTTTGTGCTTTGTGAACAGGAGCAAGTTTGCTTCAACGGTTGTTGAGAAATTAAACTGACTTGCTCAGACTCCGGATCTCAATTCCAAATAACACCTTTATGATGAAATGGAGTTCCGAATTCGAGCTATAATAACAAAAATGATTCTGATTCCATAGTGTATTTCCTAGTTGTATATTAAACTTCAAATGCTCTAGACATGGAGCTTCTTGGAGAGTAGATTTAGGAATATGGGTATCACTAAAATATCAGGGCATATTTTGGTCTGGAATAACCCATTTGGGAATAAAAGTAATTGAGAATGGTAACTGCGTACCGATGAAGCTTTAGCTAATTGGAAAGTATGTGTCTTTTTAAGAGGCTACAGAGGAAAACCAACAATAATTTTCACTTTTTCCAACGTTTTTTCGATTATTTTGTTTGCTTTATTTGTATACGTACTAAAAATTTTCATTGTAGAATATATGGAAACGGATTTTTGTAGTAATAAAAATATTCATTCTTCTTGTATATTGAATAATTTACTATCTGATAGGGAGTGATATTAAATCTAGGAATGCAGAAGCATCCTTTCCGTCAGTATTTTTCATTATTTTATGTCAAATTAATATTTTTGAAGAATCTACTATATGATCTGTATACATATTAATTTTAACTAACGAAAATTGGTTGTTAATAACAATTTTTATGTTGTTTGCCAACAAGTATGGAATAAAAAAAATTGAGGAAGAACAAAATGGGACATTGAAGGAGGATTCTTAAGAGAATGATTTTAACTCTTTTCTATAAGAAATGGACGCTGAGTAGGTGAAAGAGATAACTTATTTCAAATAATCCATTGTTGATTTTTCAACAAATATGTGTATTTTGATAATCATGGTGTCGGTACTTTTGCGTTTTTCGGTGCAGACACTTACCTAGAAACTGTTGATCACATAATTTTTTTTAAAATAGACCTTATTACCTTATCTAAATGTTCTGAGAATCCGGTCATTTTATCCTTGAAAGACTTGCCGAAAGGTATGATTGAGTTTTCAGCAAATATGTATATTTTGATCAAAAATGTTGTCGGTACTTTAATGAAAATCTATTAAGAATATGGGATGATGGACAGTTAAAAGGATTGATGGAGTTGATGGTTGATATCTGAATGTGAGAAGTTTGTATAGCACCAATTTGATTAAATCAAAATTTGCTTTGGTGATTAACAATAGTTTGCGATTTCCAAGAGTCAAATGAAACTTATTCTACAAAATCCAATCGCTTATGTCGATTTTTTCAGATAGCATAAATGTTAGAGAAAAAATTTTTGGATAAGAGATTGAACTTTTTTTTTGAAGTGAGAGCCGCATTTCTAATTATTTCCAACTGAATTACAAGTCTTTACTCATTTTAAAGTGCGTTTTGCGTCTTAGATATTGCCTTCTTGTGTCATAAACTTCAATCAATTCTGTTTTTATAAAACTTCTTTTCCGATTTTTCCTGAAAAAATTGAGGATACAATGATTATAGATTTCTCTAAATTGAAGGCTTAAAATAATTATGACAGTTTATATCTGATATTTCATGAAATAGCATATAATTTTATTGAAAAACAGAAAAAATCCTTATTTTGGGACATTTGGGAACGGATGTAAAACAATTTCGAGTCTTTAACAGTAGTTACCTATCATCTATACAAATAAAAATGTTTGTTCAAAAACTAAAATTTCCGAAAGTTCTTAAGGATTGCTTTGAAATTTTGACACAATGTTACATTCCTATACGTGTGTGTTTTTATGCACTTATTTTATAGATATCACATCTGTGTCAAGTAAAAAAGAACCTACTTTCTAAAAAATAGGGCCGTAAAAGCAACACACTCTATTCTAAATATTTTAAGATTCTATTTCAATGCTTCCGATTAACGATTCGTTTACGATGTTCAATTTTATAATTTCATTTCAATGTTTCCGATTTCATTGTTAAGTTGAATTTTTATAGAATTCGATTTATCTTCTTTTAGAAAATTATTTCATGTAACAATGTGTTGGAATTGAGCTATGTCGTTTATCATATACTTTCATTTCGAGAATATCGTTTATTTTTAATTTTTTTCATTGTTTTTCATTTTGTTTTTTAACTGTTTTTTCTTATTTTGCAATGTAATTGGCGGTGAAATTGAGTAGTGTCGATTGATTTTCATTTGAATTCAAATTATATTGTGAAATCGACTTCTTCCGAGTGCGAGAGGATTAAAATATTTTATTATTCAACGCATTGAATTGAGCTGTGTTATTTGGTCTGTGTTTGAATTGAAATATTTCGTTAATATTTTTATTTGCTTTTATTGCGTTAATATTGTTCTTTTTTTTTTTTTTTTAACGTTTTGAAATTTTATGTTACAACCTGGCATATTCAAAGAAACTATGATACGCAGACTGTAAACCATGCATCTCAACCAAGATGAAGACTTCTTTCCTTTCATGTTGTTGATAAATGCGCATGGTCCAAAGTCTTTCCAGCAACTGAGAATCGTCAACGGCGTTACACATGCCTCTTTTTGCGGTACATGCCAAGCTCTGAATTTATAGGAGACTACCGACAGTGGGATATATGATTTAATATCGCTTGCAACGCATCACATTCAAATCAAATTCGAGCATTATTTACAATTATACTGATCGACTGTTCTCTATCTCTAACAGAATTATGAGAGAAATATAAATCGCATATGGCTGAAGATATTCTTCGTTGAACACGCTAGGAAAATTCAAATATGAACATGGATTTCACTGCAAAAATCTACAACAAAGCACTGAATATGATTGAAGATCTGTGCTTAGAAATCGCGAACCTAAGTTTTCACTGACTGGGAATGTCATAATCGAATCGATCTTCTGCTGCTTCGTTCGATGAAGAATTGCGTAGCGATGAAAATTACAAAACTGGTAATCTTTTGTCGTATGTGCAATAAATATTTTTAAACTAACGATTGAGCAAAAAGGCATTTACGATCAATGTCGGGGTTGGAGAAATCTTCTTCTTAGATGCGCCAGAAGAAACGGCAAAACTTTTCTAATTAAATTGATTCTGGCTGCAATTAGATCTCAAAATGACTTACCTCTTGCGTCATCCGGAATAGTAGCGACACTGCTACCAAGTGAAGGAACTGCTCATTCCGCTTTGAACTTGCTCTTGAACTAGGAATTTATTGAAATTCTCATGTGCTACATTGCCAAAGCATCCTGCATGTGAAAAATATCGCAGAAATGCAAACTTATTGTTTGTGATGAAAACAATAGCGGATGATCGATCGGTTCTTAACCGAGCATTGCAAGATTTGCGTGGTTACTTCAAACCACTTGGAAACGGATTAATACTGTTTGCAGGAGCTTTCAGGAGAACATTACATGTATTCCTCGATATACCAGCGTAATAAATTTTTGCCTGAAATCCTCTACTTTGGGGCGACACGTAAAGACTTGAAATCAACTACAAATATGCATATCTAGCTGCAAAGCGATCGATCATCTGAGATATTCTCACATCAATTGATGGAAATCCGGAAAGGAAAGTTGACGGTTGATCTGACCTCAGTGTGAATTTCATTACTTCATTAACTTTTACAATTTAGTGGCATTAAATGAAGAACTGGTTAAAAAATATTGTTAAATATTCAAACCAATTATAAAAATCGGGATTGGCTGATAGAATGAGCTATTCTTGAGGTCAAGGACAAAAACGTCTACGAACTTAATATTATTCATTCTAACATTCAAAGTGAGACAGTCACATACAAGTCCGTCGACACTATTGTTGAAAAAGATGAAGTGGTTATTACTCAACAAAAGTTTTGAATTCACTCGATCTGCTAGGGATACCAAGCACGTATTGCAATTGAAAGTCTGTGTGTTAATTATGATGTCACGAAATATCAACCAGCTAAAGTTTTAAAGCAACGTCTTAGATGCAACAATCTTGATAAGACTTTTTAAAGGTGAGGATGTCTTCATTTCTTACATTCCTATGATTTCAACGGACATGACATTTCAGTTTAAAAGATTGTAATTCTCATTTCGATTGGAGTTTGCAATCACCATCAACAAAGCTCAGGACCAATTTTTAGAACTGTGCGGTTTAGATGACACGGAATCTCTCATGCACAGTTATATGTTGAATACTCTTGATTCGGCAAACCAGACAATCTTTATATGTGCACAGAAAATGGGGTAACAAAAAATATTGTATATTCACAAATAGTGTGAAATTAAACATATTAGAAAAGTGCACTTTCTCTTTTCTTTCTCTTCCATTTAATGAGACTGGGCCACAGCAACGCGTGGCCGGATACCACTGGCTTCAAATATATTCTCTTCAAATCAGTTTGTTAAGCTGATAAGAAGCTAAAACAGGTGTTTCCATGACCCCACAGTCTCTTGGGAATTGGGATTTTATTGTGGTAATTATGAACGTCGATGTAACTGGGACTGGTTAATAAATAAATAAATTTGATAAAAAAGGCATTGTTTATTTATCTCTCCAAAACATGATTCTGCACTTACATAAATTGCAGACCGATTTTCCACCTCATACGATCATTCAAAACGAAGAAAATGAAAAAATGGGTAAAGTGCATACCCGATTGCCCTTATAGGATCTACATTCATCTTTAAAACTTTTCTTTCATTTTGCTGATTTTTTATTAGAAAATATATATTCGAAATGTAGACATATGAACGACAATTACAGCAAGAAAGAATTTATTTTACATTCAGAATTAACAGCAAGAAAGAATTTATTTTACATTCAGAATTAACAGCAAGAAAGAATTTATTTTACATTCAGAATTAACTGCAAGAAAGAATTTATTTTACATTCAGAATTAACAGCAAGAAAGTAGCTATTTTACACTCAGAATTAACAGCAAGAAAGTAGCTATTTTACACTCAGAATTAACAGCAAGAAAG
>JAPMOR010008460.1:379241-398083 GCA_026543865.1 Argiope aurantia
ACAGCAAGAAAGTAGCTATTTTACACTCAGAATTAACAGCAAGAAAGAATTTATTTTACTCTCAGAACTACTTCTAACATCAATATTACTTACAATACATTGATACTAACAAGACGAGAAAACATGCATACATTCAAGGTTGATGGCTTAATCAGATGATTTATTTATACACCCAGATAACATTTATTTATACACCCAGGTAAAGAAAACATTCACAAGAAATTACATTCTTGTAACTAACGCCGTTCGTACGGTACTGCGATTTGATGAACTGGGAAGAGTTTTGAAGGTGCTCAGATAGTTCTTTCTAGGCTTTTTCTTCCAGCACATCAAATATTTCTTGTATTGCATTCGAAACACTCCACTAATGAAATAAAGGGCTATTGGATTCAAACAACTGTTGAAGAATATAAGGACATAACCCAAGATTTTCCAACAATGCCAGAATGTTGAATAATTATCCAATGAATTGGGTTGGAAATAAAACCACAGCATAAAAACATGACTTGGGAAGAAGCAAACTGCAAACAAAACAACGAATACCAAAACGATTTTAGCGACTTTAGTTCGCCCTCGTCTCTTCTGGATATGACTATCATTTCCCTCAAAATTATCTTTGGATGCAGAGAACAGGTATCTGGCCATCAAAGCATAAAAGACTGCAATAAGACTCAGTGGCACAGTATACAACAGAAAGAATTTTACGAGTATCATTGTTTGGGGATACCATGGTTTCATATCATCAGGAAAAGGATAACACACATATATTACACGATCAGGAGACAGCGTTACTTCCCATAAGTAAGAATAATGAGCTCCGGGGATAGCGATTGCAATAGCAATAATCCAAACTACTGCAACCAGTATCAAAGTGAATGTTTTACCTCCATGCCCTGTAAATTTATGGAGAGGTTTAACTATAGCTATGTATCGATCTATGCTAAGTACAGTCAATGTTAAAACGGTTACGCCTGATGAGAGATCTTTTAAAAATTCGCTGACCTTGCACATGACAGTTCCATAAGGCCAACTGTCAAAAGTGTAAATGGTACTAATGAAAGGTACCGTTCCAACAATGACCAAAAAGTCTCCGACTGCCAAACTCATTATGTAAGTATTGGGAATGCTTCTCATGAATCTATTGCGAATAAAAATCAAGACTAACGTTCCATTTCCAATCAAACCAATGAAGAAAATAATAGCAAATACCAAAGGTACAATGTAAGTTTCCGGACGTAATCCATATGGAATATAAGCGCCATCATCCCCTGGAGTGTTGTTAGTTTCTTCTGATATGTTCGATAAGTTCCATGATAATGCTGTGATGAATGTTTCATTCAAATCAGTGCTCCATGGAAATTTTATTATTTCATTGTCTTCAATATCCTTCTCCATGATGTGATGTAACTCAAGTGTCTGGCAATATCAAATCTGAAACAAAAAAATAATAATTGATTCATGCTCATTAAAAAGTGCTTTCTTATACCGTTATAACGAATCCATTTTATTCCATGCTTCTATCATTAAAATATTTAACTTCGTAAATTTTAATGCTGGTAAACATTTTTTTAAATATTTTGGAAATAAAATATTTCTTTACGATTGTATTAAAAAGGAAAAATATGTGATAAATATTTTTTTTCTTAATACTGAATACGCACCTTACTTCTTCATGCAAAGTTTTCAGATTTATGATACACTTTTCTTTAACTTGACTTCTTTCGTCATTGCAAATATAAATTTTTTTAACCAAATTTTCACTGAATTCCTGGTGTGTTAGAGTCGTGAAATTTTATAAACTTGTGCATTCTCGATGACAATAGACTATTTTAATATTTGCAGAACATGCTTCTCTTAACTTATCAGCAAGCAATTTACTTATTTTATAAATTAACTTATGATAAGAACTTATCGACAAATCGATGAATTTAATTGCATTTTGATTCCGTTTGAGTAGCATCCTCCAGGAGCAAATTTAAGGAAATATTGCTGCAAATTTCCATAATATTAAAAATAATGAATCATAAATAAAAAAAAAACAGTAGAAAATAATTAAAATAAAAAATATGTCTACTTTTTAATTCACTAATAAAGATGTTTCTCTAAAAAACTGTTTTCATTATATTATAATTATTTTTCAGAGTTTTCAAGTCAGTTTCAGATCATCAAGTTTTCAGAGATTTCAGTCCTGAAGTTCTTTCAGAATCAGTTAAACACGAAGTTTAAGTTAATTAAAAATTAATTCATATTTTATACCTTACTTCGACAGCATAAAGTTAATTTTAGAAACATCAGGCTTTGAAAATTTGAATCTTATCTTCAGTTATGGACGAATCTTTGTTTATAAAACCCTTAAATATGTCAGCATAAAGTTAATTTTTGAAACATCAGGCTTTGAAAATTTGAATCTGATCTTCAGTTATGGACGAACTTTGTTTATAAATCCATTAAATATATCAGTTTGTGACCTATAATTAATTTACAGTTTCAGTCAGTTTAAGAAATACTTGGAATTTCGTCCTAACAAAAGTATTTGAGAATACATCTTTTCTTCATAGCCCCTGGCTGAAAAACGCCCCCTGATGCGAGTCTGCAATCAAAACTAATTCCAGCCGAAAATTTGGAGAATTTATTTAGATCGATCCACACATACCATCAATCATCATAATATTATAACAAGATGTATTTCAAAGTTTTCAAGAAACAATAGAAGATTTTAATCTTTTTTCGCCAATTCAGCATATTATTAGAAGAATTATCTTCTTTTTAAAAAAAATTCAAAATTTAATTGTCAGACCTTAAAAATACCAAATTCACATGCTAAGCAAGTCCTCTTATTATTAGTTAACGACCATATAACATAGTGTCCTTCTATCGGTTTTAGTATGTAAAGGAAAACAGCGTTTATGTCCTTTTATATTTTTTAAATAATTTTCTCTTTAATTACTTAGTTGCTCAAATTTTGTGTATGCCTGCCTTTATAGTTCTAATTTAAATATTCCTAATTTTTTTCAATACTTTATACTTGTTTATTTTGTATTTGCAGATTTTTTTACTTGCTCTTTTTGAATTATTTTTTGTACAAAAATAGAGTGTTCGTGAGAAGATGCGTTTGCTTCATAGAAATTTAATTTTACGTGTATTTTTTCCCCTCGTACACATCATCATTTCCATATATTTATTGCTCCTGTATGAATGTCGCCGTTATTGTATTCCTCTCCTTCAATTTGTATATATTCTGCTCCTGTGCATTTAAATTTTCTTTTGAAACTTTCTTTCACTGTTTTGAGAATTTTTACTACTGCAAGTCTGTTATGCAATGATAATAGCAACTTTAAAACCACCCCGTAATATTGAAATCATTGATGAATTTAAATTCAGAAACTGCATACAAACTGTGTTCAATTATTTATTATAAATTAATAAAATGTGTATGTCAGCATTTTATTAGGAAAATATAACAATTGTAAAAAAATCTCACTATTTTGACTCGTGTAGAAACTTTAAAGTCGCGCGTATAAGTTTCAAGTAATTATAACTTTTATTGATTAAGGACTTTAAAACCAATGATGTGAGGTACATTTGACATAGCTTTTGATTCTTTTATTGATATTTTTATTGCTTTTATAAAAACGCGGAAGAAAACAGGCAAACTGAATTTTAGAAAAGATAAAATCATGTTTGTCTTATCAGAAGAATGAGTTGTCTATTTCGAAAGAAATAAGATCTGAAATTACAATGAAAAACGGTTAGAAACTGATGATGAGAGTGAACACACACACACACACGCACAGAGAGAGAGAGAGAGAGAGAGAGAGAGAGAGAGATTCGTTTACTAACCAGACACAAAAACAGCGCTTAGGATTTGCAAGGAGAATTCATAGCTTGGAATAGTTAATGACAGCAGGCTACTTTCTTAGATGAAAAGTCTTAATAGATAAAAGTATCATAATGATTTGAGAAGAAAAAAACATATTTTCTAAAAATGCAGTCCCATAATGCATCTGGTATGGCAAGGAATAGCTTTGCATGAATTAGTTTGAAGTCTTTTTTTTCTAGACATAGGGATTTAGAGAGGTTTAAGGACTAAAGAGGGACTAAGGACTTGCTAAAGATCCTTTAATTACAATTTATTCTGTCAGGAGAAAGATGCATCTGTTGACAAAATAAGGCATCGTAGAACATAACGGTGTTCAAATAATATAATAGTTTATAATGACCAGTTAGATGTAGCTCTAACGATATCAACCACCATTGTCATGCCATTTCCCCAGCCTCCCAAGGGACGCAATGCATTAATCTAGATAACCTTTCGGTTCAACTACCGAGTGTTAATTGCGATTTAACTTTTTATTTGTTGGCTGGCTTTCGGGCATAAAAATTTCGAATGAGTTCCTACCCTCTCTTGTTTGCCTTCGCTATTGGTCATAATAGCAGTTTCTTGACCATGATTTGAAAAAAGTACTGTAAAATCATCTAAAAGATGCAAATGTTTGGCTGACTATCAAGAAAAAGAACGAAGAAGTAGTTTAAAGGCCCATTGTTTTGATTATTTTAAAGGGAGCAATTCATATTTATACATTTATTTCATTCGAAAACGCTATTTCTTTCAAATAATGGGGAAATATTTAATAAATTTATGAAAATCCAATTTGCGTGTAATAGAAATAATGTTTTATAAATTAAAAATCCTTAAGTAAGTAAATACAAAATGCACGAAATTTGCCGATTAACTGATATTAATTTTGAAGACAATTCATTTAAATAAATCATAACAGCTGCGCTTGTGAAAAGAGCATTCAATTTAAGAATAACTGAGCAACTTGAGGAGTTCTAAAAAGGTTGTGGAAATGTGAATTAGTTTTCAGAAAATAAAATTAAAAAGTTTGAAATTTTGCATTTGTATTATTAGCTCTATGCTGACTTTCATCATTATTATTTAGCGTCGCCCACATTTAATCAAAAAGTGTTTCTTATATGAAAAACAAATTATTCTGAATGACGAGAAAGTAAAAAAACAACAACAACCAGAAATGTTTGGAATGAAATAAAAATATTGATTGATTATATTTATTTTAATATTTAATAGTTTACGAACAGAAAGTTATAAATGAATAGTTTTATACATTTCTATTATAATTTACAAATATTTTGGCTGAACTAGTATATTATACTCATTATATATTTTTTTTTGTGCTGAGTAGACTTTCCAGTCATTTGAATTATTTTTGTTTTATTATGTTTCTTTCAGCAATTTTTTATGCATAAAAACAAATATTTCATAAAAACAAATTTGACAAAAATTTGTATTAAAGTATGCAGTAAATGTCTGGGAAAAATTTATAAAGAAACATTTCTTTTCACATTCTTTTATTTAATTTGTTTATGCTTGTAAGGATGTTATCATTATTTCCATTCTTTTGTGATGTACTGGAATCAGTTGTGTGCCTGCTGTGAAAATATTGTGTTTTTGATATTTTCAATTAACTATTTAAATTTATTTAGTTTTGTTTTAATAAGATAAGCATTATCTTGTAGTGAATTGTCGAAAAATCATTACAAGATTCTGTAATAATTAGAATAATGAACTATAAAATTTTAGATATTAAAAAGTAGAAAATAATAAAAATAAATGAATTTTTAAAAATATTCTATAGGAAATAATTTTTTAATGAAAATTACAGAATTCAAAGGAAAAAATTTTAAAACACGAAGAGCTGTGAACAATACAATTAAGAAATTAAGCCAGAATAAATAATGGCTCTTTCTAATATGCATTATCTTCGGATCCTTCTTCAATCTCTGAAGCGTTTTTTTACATTTTTTTAATCTTTTTTGGTACTGCGGATAAAGGCCTTGTTGTCAAAAATCCTATTTTAATAAATTTCAACAATTTCAATTAATACCTAAAGCACATTTCTTCACTAAATGCGTAAATTGTACGAATTCCCAAGAAAGTCCTCGAAGCAAGATAGTGGATGGAAGGAGAAACTGAGTGAAAGATACCGAAGGGTATTGAAGCGGATTGTAATGTCAAAAAAAAAAAAAAAAAAAAAAAAAAAAAAAAAATAACGGCAGCCAAATTGAACGCAGAGCTCAATCAGCACCTGGATTCTCCAGTGTCATTAATTACAATTAGGAGGCACCTTCATAAACAAAGCATTTACTGAAGAATAGAAATTCCCAAGCCTCTTCTCACAGATGTTAATGACAAATGTCGTCTACAGTGGTGTCATAATCATAAAACCTTGTCGACTGATAAGTAGAAGATAGTTACTAAAAAAGTGTCAAACGAATAACTTTCACATTTTTCCCCACAACAGGACGGGTACATGTTTGGAGGACACCTGTAAAAGGGTATGATCGAGATTGTCTTCTTCCAGCTGTCAATCATGGAGTTGGATATGTCATGGTATGAGTAGTCGTGTCGTGGTTGAATCAATCGTAACCCTGAAAGGAAGCATCATTAGGGAGAAATATAGTGAAGTTTTAGCTGACCAGGTCCATCCTATGATGCAATGTATGTTTCCTGCAGGAAAGGGAATTTTCCGAGGTGATAATGCTCCTATTCATGCAGCGGGACTTCTCCAATAGCTGTTTGGTGAACACGAAGATGAAGTGAAACATCTATTTGACCCACACAATCCCTCGACCTCAATATAATCGAACCGTTATGGTCTTTTAATGCGTTCAGTCTGTAATCGATATACTTCACTGGAATCTCACCCGAACTTTCACAATATCCCCAAGAAAAATAGTACAATATTCCTTTAAACACTATTCAGTATCTGTATGATTCGATTCCCATTCGAATCCATGTTGTATTATATGATAAAGGTGGCTATACGCCTTATTAATAAGAATTCTTTTATGGTGTTTCTATTATTTTGATAACCAGCTGTAACTTTGTGCTAAATTTATGGATAGCTGCTGTCGAGGATAGAATAGGCGGTTGAAAAAAGGCAAGCACAAACAATAGGAAAATATTTTAATACGTTCATATTCGTCTGAGCAAGAGAATGACAATTTTTTTTTTTATAACGAGACAGTGGATATTTGACTGCTGTCTCATGCTTTACACCGAAGCCTTATCCAGAAAACGAATACAGATCCTTTGATGTGGCAACATAATATATTAATCCCCTCACCAACCTGGAGGTGCACTACCGCTGAATTTTAGTACAATTTTTCGAACTAAAACATTTCTTATTTGATTTCATTTGATTTGATGCATTTCAATGCAAATAAAAATTGAGATAAATTGTTAGTCGATGGAAATTTTAAATCCTGAATCACACTGTTTCTTATGCCAACAAATTCAAATTATTTTCGCTTATCTACAAGCATATTCTGTGGCTATGGTTCAAAACTAATTTTGGATACTTAGTCAAATATGCTGTTCAGTAAGGCAAAGAAACCCCCAAGAAAGAGAATCCCTTCTTTCTTTATCAATAATTTTCTATACCTGTATCATGAAATTTCAAATAATGCTTGCTATAATAAACATCTTGTAAAAGAAGTGGGAAAAACAGGGAAATGCATATAAATTAGAGGTCATCAAAGAAAGCTGTGGAAGAAGGAGATAATGTTCGTTTCAGACATGCCATTTTTCCTAGATAATCTTCATTGCTTCAGTTGCCGAATGTGGCAACTGCAATACGAAGATAAAAGTGATCCCATGCAGTATGCCATAGAATTTGTTCCTGCAGTGCGCTGGCTTTTCAAAATACTTATGCTTCAAAATAAGCTACATTCATTTAAAAATACCTTCACAAATTATTTGCTAAGAATCAATCTTTTGATCTGTAATGTGTTTCATGTATGATGAGAGCAATCTTCTGGCAGACGATCGCATCTGATGATGAACCTATTAGAATGAAATTAATTTGAAACTTTTCTACTGATTATCTTTATTTTTTTTATTTTTATTTATTAATTTTTATATCAGTATTTACGCCCTTTCTACATTTCTATTTGTTTATAAATATGCTACTAAATTTCATTTTCATTCCGTAAATAATAAAATTCCATAATAAAATCCATCTTTCATAAAATCAGCAAGGAGTCATGAGGCTTTAAAAATGGCATGGAGGCGCAATGCAATGCTTGATCTAATGATTTTTTGGCATATTTTGTATAAAAAATAATATATAAAAATATTTTGTTTCAATGAAAAGACAGCTAGTTTGAATCAATTCAATTAATGCCATGCTGTATTTTAGGAAATATATAGATTTGCGCTGATTGAGGAAAATGGTTAAATGGTTAATTTAGTTAAAACATATTTAACTAAATTTAAAATACAGCAGAACTTGTATTAAAGTTTTTCAAACTTATTCGCCAAAATTATCTATTTACATTATGTATTTTTACATAAAGTAAAAATACATACTCATTAACTTTTTTTATTTCCATAACTTTGGGTTTAGTTATATTAACGTCGGCTTTTTAAGGCAAATCTAAAGCTATTTTGAGACTGATCTCGCAATTTTGAACCTCATTCAAATAATGAGGACGACACTTAGGCTGATACTCCCTCTCGAAGCTTCCGCATTAACCCGGCGGCAGCCACTTGTCCCCGATGGACTTAGTTTTCAACGGACCCACTTGCACGGCAGTTCTTTGCTGCGATCGGTTCTCGAACTTAGATCCCTCGGTCGTGAAATCGAGATCTTACCAACAAGCTACCGCTGCTCATAGATTTGAGTCAGTTCTTGTGGAGGAACCTGCAAATTTAAATAGTATTTAATAATTAAAAATATTTTCAGAATATAAAAAGGATTTTTAGGCATCTCGCATACTAATATGAACGAATTGATGTGAACGAAAATGAGTGCTCAGTTTTATGTACAATGATATTTTTCATTTGAAAATCTCAAAACTCATTTAATTTGTTGTCTGAACCTATTAGATGGTGTTGAATTGCTTTAAATCTTTAATTATTTATATAGAAATGAAGTGAAATGAACTGAATTATTTGTCTTTTAGTAATAATGCTCATATGTTATAAAAAATATTTGGAAATGAAAAATTTTGCAGTGTACAAAAACTAAATTACGATATGAAAGAAAAATAAAAAGATATTCTGCATTTCAAGTCTTTAAATTACGTTTTATGGGAAAATGATGGGAAAAAAAACAAAAAACAAAACGTTACGTCTTATAAGGGAAAAAAAAAAGACCCCAAAGTCATTTTCCTAGCGTGATGAGATTTCTTATGCAACCTTTAATGAAATTTAGAAGAAACTTTTTTAATAAAGAATTAACACCAAGGAATAGTTTTAGAATTTTCTTTAATACCTAAATTATGCAATTTAAATATATGAGAGTTGAAACGTTTTAAAGACAACGTTTATATCTTTATTTTTTTAACTTTTTATGTGAAAATTGCAAAAGGTTTCAACACGATAAGATAATTCTTTTTCCGAAAAAAAAATATTTAAAAACATTATTAGTAGCATAAAAAGCTCTATGTAATTCCTGGATTAAAAAAAATCATGAGTAATTTGAGGTAAAAATAGAGGAACAAAATGCTTGGGATACAAAATGTTGCAAATAATATACACAGACGTCGAATAACTGTACTATAATTTATAAACAACGTGCATTAAATTTTCAAACTTATGAACTAATTTTTGCAATATATTAATAAAATGTAGAATTTTGTCAATTATCGAAAGCTTACGAATTCTTGTATATTATTCAGCAGAGGCTGTTGATAAAAACTTCCTGTGAAGTTGTAGACAGTACAAAAGGAGCTCATTCTTGATTAATAAATGATTTAAATATATTTAGCTGGTTTTGAACTATAAATTTTATCTCGTGTATCCACAAGAAAAAAAAAATCCATCAATATGAGATTCGATGATTCAGTTGGAAGTTCATTACTGTTTTTATTTTTTGTTTTAACCATCTGCTCAATCCATCAATGCATGCATCTCACTCTGCCACAATAATGCATTGTTGTTCTTTATTTTCAATATTTTTCTTTGATCTTAAGTACCTCTTAAATGCGTAACTCAATGTGTAGGTTTTTATTTTTTGTTTTAACCATCTGCGCAATCCATAAATACAGGCATCTCACTCTGCCACAATAATGCATTGTTGTTCTTTATTTGCAATATTTTTCTTTGATCTTAAGTACCTCTTAAATGCGTAACTCAATGTATAGGTGCTTTAAAATCAATTAAACATCACCAAATCCTGGTATTCTCAAAGAAAAACAATTTATTCTTACACTGACAAACTACTCTACACATTTAACATTTATATATGTTCATTTGGTCAAATGAGAGTTATCAGTTGTAGAATAGTTGAAGATTGATTAAGCCTTTGTTCGTGGAGATATCCTTTTAATGTTAACAACGAAAGTGTATTATATTAATTATTTAGAATCGGAAACTTTTGATAGCTGATAAAATTTTTCATTGATATTTCGAAACTTTGATGTAATTTATTAACTGCTTATGAATAATTATTCAAAAGCTCTGCACATTTTTGGGACACTCTGTATTTATCTCTTATGTTCATTAGTAAGTAATAATTCTTGTTTTGATCTCCTACATGTATTCTTGAAATCTCAGAATCAAATATATATTTGAATAAAAATAGACAAAAAATTAAAAATAAATTAAATTAATAAAAAATAAAAATAAACAAAAAATGAAAGTAAATAAATGAAAACATTTGTTCATTGCTGTTATTATGAAGTGTCTTTATAGTTGATATGGATTCACGAGAGGAATTTTATCACTTTATGAAACGTTACATTTTAAATGAGTATTGGAAAATTTCCCTTATTTCAGCATTTCTTAGCCAGCTTGTTTAGCATGTGCCCTGTTACAATGAACTTAAAATCATCACATGTTTCGGATGAAAGATATAGAATTCTTGTTTATAATAAACATTTTTTTCCATTTTTTTCAGAGATATTTAGTTTTGAAATTGCATTGTTTTATAAATTAAAAAAAAATAATAAAACACATTCTTATATTCACTGTTTTGCAGTTGATGAAATATTTTGCAACTTATTTCTTTAAATCTGTCTTATAACTTCGAATTTACATAGATTTAAGACAAACAGATATTTTTTAATAAGTCTCACATCACACTTTATATAAATAAGTAACTTTTCCTAAATAAGTACTACGAGATAACGGATGATGATACTTTTGAGAAAGTAAGCTTTCGCTTCCTTGGCGGTTATAACAATGCTGGGGAGTCGAGATATATTTTCCATTTTCCACAGGAAGGATTGTGACTTGACTGCTGTCGAACCTTTCTACTTCAATCTGAAATTTCCTGCTGTCGAGACGGGGGGCAGTTAGCCTTCCCTGGATGCCAAAATAGGGCGGTGGTGGGGGAATTCCTTTGTGAACGCATAAGCCTATTTTCTCATCCCTTGGTTATTTGAATCAGAACTAACATCATTTTCAGAGATATTTTATCTTAGATACGTACTTGTTTCCTTTGGCATTTATAACTCAGTAAAGATGTGGTTATGTTTGGAAAATAATTATGGAATTAAAAAAAAATGTTAATATTTGAAAAATATTTCTCGCACTATAAAAATAGTTTTTGTGGGAATACATAGTTTTTTAAGCGACTATGGTCACTGTTATCCTCCATTGTCTTAAAAAATATACATTTAAGTTTATAAAAAATAAAATAAAATAATAATAATTATTATTATTAGTTATTTTTCTAATGCTCATTGCATTCAAGTATGTTATTTATCCAAAAAAAAACATATTTGATTTTAAAATCAAATAATTTTTCAGAATAGAGTTAATTTTCGATCATGAGCAATTAAAATGTTGCTCAAAGAATCTGATAGAAAGTCAATTAATATTTTTTTCTTTTTTTTGAAAATAAACGTTTCTGAATAAAATTAAAAGCTCCGAAGAAGCAAGATAATAAAATTATTTAACTCCCTTCCCGAGTCAGTTTGATTTGAGCAGACACCGCAGCAATTAAATACGATAAGCTCAGTTGGTGGTAATAATTCAAACGAGGTAATTTCGAGCCTAAGTTAACACCAAATTAACGGGAAATCATTATCCAAATTGAATGAGCAGCTGACGGTTTATCTGTGTCTCCATCTAGTCTCCCAAATTAATTTCTAATTCCTCTCGCTACTTAAAAAAAATTCGTTTAAATTTTTTTAATTCTATCTGATTATCTTTCAGTCCTGATAAGAGAAAAAAATACTTTTAAAGTTCTTTGAAGAAATTTACGATTTGTTTAAGAAGACTTTATTTAGTAATACTATGGTAAGCTTTGAAACTGAACTGATAGAAATAATTTATTTTTGGTAGGTTAGCATTTTAACTGATATCCATCGTCCAATTTAAAAAGCCTTTTCCCTAAACTTTTGCCGAAAATTAAATTTTATGGTTAATTTTAGCAGAGTTCAGTATTTCTTAATACATATTGAAATTATTACTATTATTTTTTAAATTACATCTTAAAATGGTTAATATTTTGATTTTTCAAGAATTTTAGAAAAATGAAACAATTTAGAAAACAGAAACCAATAATAATTTGTGTTATTTTTACCTTTTCGTATACGAAAAAGAAATATATAATCAACAAAAGATTCGATACAGAAAATTTGATGAATCTTCAATTTTTGAATCCTTTCTAATCCGACAAACACAATTATTTATATTATGTCTAAAAACGCATATTAAACGTTGGATAGAATTGGGTCTTGAGACTTTTCAATTCGGAGCCAATACCACTATAAGGTCACTAAGGTCTTATTTACGAAATGCCTTCATGATCTATTATATAGTCGCTAGTTCTTCATTCAGGGCATGTCTATAGTCGAAAAATAGACAAATATTTAAGGAATCGATTTTTAAAATTAAAATATGATTTTTCCTTGCATTTCGAAATTGTTTATTTTTCTTTTAAATTATTAATCCAAGAAATATTATTTTTCATGACGATAGCTACTAGAACTTCATTTAAATTTGTAGAAAACATTTTATGTTTGTCGGCATTTATTATTTAAATAATTAAACACAAGAAATCTACGCTGTATTACAAAGAAATATTTTGTTTAAAGGTGAAATTTAATAGTTATTAATTTTTAAGTATAGCCATCTTTCATAAGTTACCTTTGATTTGATGAAACTTTCCATTTATTAATGATTAAATTTCAGTGTATTTATTTTATGTCTCTGAAAAATAATAATTTCTTAATAATCATGCATGGATTTTAGCGATAGAGTGAAATAGCTAACAACTTCAGAACTTACCCGTTCTTTACAAGAAAGTAAGTCGGTGGAAAGAAAACAATCACCCTAGCGACGGAAAGATCAACAACAAATAATGTGTTTCTGTTTCGAAAATAGCTTCTACTGAAGATTTGATCAGATTATAGAATAGCTTAGTTGAAAAATATTTCAGTAAACAAATTCATGAACAAGTTTAATGAATGAAGTGCTCCACTTTCACTGAGTTCAAAAATAAGGGATAAGAGACAGAGAGAGGGGGGGGGGGAGAAAAAGCGAAAGAAAGAAAGTTATAAAAAATAAAGATTAATCAGAAAATTTGTATAATATAAAAAATAAAAAATTCTATCGAGGAAATGAGCATCAATTCTCAATAAATAAAACTGTCGCAACTAATGTCATCCTATATTTGGAAAATATCAAGTAAATCTTAACAAATGTATGGTCGCTTAACCAATGGATTGACGAGTTAAACTGTAACAAACAGAAATTCAACTGATTCAGAGAGATCATTATTCCACTTCTGTTTGTATGCTTTTAGATAGTTCCCAAGGTTGCGGATGGTTACTGATTCATGGATTCATTACAAGTTCGTGATCCGTTTCCATGTAGATTCGCAGTATAAATAGTCTGGTGTGCGTTAAATCTGTCATTAGGGCCAATTTTTCTTCCGTTAATATGATAGAAATATTTGGAGAAGGGGGAAGGATTTGCCGACTCAGGTGTCTTCTACATCAACTAACCAAATTACAAGGTTTGTCGTAAAATATACCTTGCGTAGCTCCAAAATTGGAAATTTAAACAAAAATATTTTAATTTGAATAATTTACATAATGCAGTTTTGCAAATTAGGAGACTATATTTACTTTACACCAGAATTTTTTATTCGTAAAATATTATATAAAATGAATAATTTTTGTTTACTGTCTGTACGTTGCAAATATTTAGCTTCTAAATATTTATTTCATTCACCACACAAGATTAAAACTGTACTATGATTACTGTATTCGACAATTATTTTGAATTTTAATGGTACGAAGACACATATGTGTATAAATAAATTTGCACTTTCATAGCTTATTTATACTTAAAATTGGAGTTCCGTAAATAATTTTTCTTTCGTAATTAGTTCTACTGTTATATGAGACATTCATAAGCCAAACTGATTAACTCCATTTTTTAAAATTTCGCTTTATATTTTAATGTCAGTGTACTTAATATACTCCGAATTTTCTACATTCGTAATACATTTTCCCAACAATAAGGATCAAAACCATTAATGAAAAAAATTATTGGCAATAGAAAAACATATTTATTATTTTAGAAGCCAATTTTCTTAACTGATTATATAGATCTACCAACGCATACCGCAGCATGCGCTGCATTCCCAGTATTGCAGTGTATTCAGAAATAGGAGCTGAATTAATGAAATGTTTGGTAAGTGATTATGGCTATTTGTCTAATGATTCAAATTTTGCCATTATTGAGTTATATTCGAAAAGAATTCAAAAATTTTTCTCACCAGATGATTGCTGGAATATTTTAAACCTATTAAAAAGAAAACTTTCGCTATTGAATGTTATTTAAATGACTCTTTAGGATTTTTCTCACCAATGCCATCGTTAACAGGAAAGTAACAGTTACAGGGATAATAGTAAATTTCTTGAAAATAGTGTGAAGGAAATTGGAAAGGTCGAAGGCCAATGTCATACAATTTAAATACGACTTTAATAAAAATACAAATTTTAATGTCATTACTACTAGAAAATTTGTAACAAATAGGCCACTAAATCTGAAAAATGTAGACTGTATTCATAGACAATAGTCCTAGAGACAGAACTGAAAGAAGAATGAAGAATAAAGATATGATTCATTAAAAGACAAATCTGCAATAATACATTCTTCAATGTTTACTTAAATTTATATTTGAAATGGAATTAAAAAAACAAAGTATATAATCTTATCCCTTTTCTCACTTTCTGTTTTACGCAGTTAATGGATTTGGCAAGTGAACTGCATATATGATACTCGTACTATATTTTTAAAAGCAATACTTTATTATCTTTAATTCATCACTCCAATATGTGATACAACTTCTTTACAAAACAATGCTTTGAATTATCTCTCAATCCAGAAATAAGATTCCTTCATTTCAAAAATATGACAAATACAACGGAAAATCACAACCAGCAGTTTACAAGTATTACTGCAGTTAATATTTTCAAAATCAAAATAAATAAAAATATGATTGTTAAAAGAGCAATTTATTTCCAAGTAAAAGGATTTTCTTTCTTTTTTTTTCTTATCAGAATCAGACTAAGAATCAGACTTATCAGAATCAGAGTCAGACTAATTCTGCTTTAAGAATCTTCCATTAGTTGCAACATTCTTAAACGGTCAAGAAAAATGAATTCTTGCAAAATTAAGTTGTTTTTTTTTACTTCGTCTTTGGTCTACGATAAATGCATATAAAGCATTTGTTTGTGCTTTTCCAATCAAATCATTCAAGAAGAAAAAGAAAGAAAGTAATTTTACTTTTCTTGCAAAAGAAAACCATGCAAGTTTAAGTAACAATGAATAAAAATATTTAATTTCGTTTCTGCTGTGACTACATTTGCATATTTTTAAGACTTAGATAAAACTGATGACCTGTTTAAGTTTATTTACTTTTTCGACATAAAGGATCTATATTCGTTGTAATCTTGTTTGCGAAATTCATTTTTTTGAAATTTCAATTTTCTAGGTGACACAACGTATATCAATTTAAAAATGTTATTTATATCCAGGTTGTTAATCCCGAAAGCATAAGATATTTTTTTATGGAGTACAAAAATTTATTAAATTTAAATTTATTTGTCTACTTATGCATTCTTTAAGTTAATTTATTTGAAAGTTTATATTCATGATCAATCTTAGATGTGTAAGACTCATTATTAAGCCATATTTGAATAATATAGTATAATTGCTGGACAAGCAAATATATAAATGAGTTATATATTAAACGATCATAAACTCATGTTTATAGTACACAAGTCTGAAATGAACTAAAAAATTTTACATATAATATACGCCAAACAAAATGGTTTTTATCATGCAGGGCATTTATTCTTAAATTCCCAAAAGATGGATCCCCCCCCAGAAGATACGGTTTGTTTTGTTTTATTTCAGAAGCTATATTAACAACATGAATTTTATACATTAAGAAACTCAACAGCCCTCATACAAGCGTACTTAAGAATAACCTCAAAGATCCTATTAAATAAGGACTTTAAAAAAAAATCTGAAATGGATATTTTAAATTTCACTCTTTTTAACAGTTATTGGTTGAACTTATATAATTAATTAATTATATTCTGCATGATTCTCTTTTTCCATCTAAAGTGGTTTAATTCTATATAAATGAGCGAAAAGAAAGCAGAAAAGTAATTAAAATTTAAATTTAGAACTAATGTTTTGGTATTTAATTAATTAATCTATAATTAAATTTTTTTAAAACTCTTTCTCACTTGAAATCAAAAATGTAGTAAATAAAAATTTGATAAATCACTTATCAATTTATCCAAAACTCATAGGAGAAACAATAATAATGCGATAATGAATCACTCCGCATTGTAGAGTTAATTTCTCTCGAGTTTCAAGCAAAATTTTTTATGTTTTAATAATTGATTTCGGAATACCGAATGAAAATCACAATTTTTTTGGCTGTAGAACTTTTTTGTTTGTATATGTCGATCAATGCAAACAAGCTTATCATCATAAACAAGTTAGAAATGTCCGATAACAAGAACGAAGACGTTGAAATATTTCTGTAAACAAATTGTTGGGGAAGTTGTTAGTTAGTCATTGTCTTATTCATGTTAATACAATGATTCGATTGTGTATTTTAATTCAATAAATATATTATTCGTGGTTTAAAATTCCGGAAATTTTAAGGAACTTAACAATATTCAATGATTTTAACATATGAATTATAATTAGGTAAAAATTATAATCTGAATAAATATCAATAAACAATAGCAAGATAATTAATTCCTTGAACTGCTAACAAAAATGGCCACGAAGAAAGTCGTTGCATATTCTAAATAATAGTTTTCTATAAAATTTAAATTTTACAATAATGTAATGGATATTTCGTTATAATAGTAACAGCTGAAAAATGAACGCAAGTCAAAATAACTCTTGATTTTATATTATGAATTCGTAACATTTTGAAAGAATTAATTGCTTATTACTTTTATAAAACAAATTAACATTTTGAAAACTGTATTTAATTTGTGAAAAAAATTGCATTAAAAGCGGTTACCATGGAATTTATTTGATAGAAAATGATCAAATTTCTTTGAAAATGCATTCAGGAATTTCCGTAATGAGAAGAAATTTTTTTAAATCTATTACTGAAATTTATTTTGCAGAATTTTTTTAATACAAAAGTTAAAAAGAGCGCTTATAACTGGATTAAAAACAAGGGTTCAAACATTTCGTTTAGCTTAAAAATAAATTTATCACACATGGAAGAATAACAATAATAACATTTTCAGCGTGAGTGAAAATTCAGCATGTAAAATATTAGGAAAGGTAAGAAACAGAAAAGCATGCCAAAACTGGATAGTAAAGTATGGCCAGAAATGCCATCTGGATGAGAGATAAAGCGCGCCTTTCTCCTGTGCTGAAATTGGTTTCGGTTTTAGTCATTTAAAATTTGACTGTGTGCGAGGAATTTGAAGATTTTACGAATGTGGGGATACTGACATGATGACCTCATGGTAAAACTCTCCATTACCGCTGCAATAGTTCAGGACATGCTGTTAATTTCTGAAAGGTTTCTCTGGGAGTTTTTGAAAGGGCTCTGACTGTGAGGCGTGCATAATTTTTAATAATAACACTGATCAGTTGGAAAATTGGAGATAAGCACGTTATTTAAGTGTAAAGCATCGCAAAATAAAAGGCTTTCAGCAGTTATTAATTTGCTGTTTTTGCCTCTTCGTATTTTTTATAGCTGATATATTTGTATATATTCCGAGATCACTCTGTATATTTGAAAGTTCAATGAATATAGTTTCTTTATTACAACAGTAAAATTAAATTTGAATATTCTAAACCTCTGATTTTCACAAGTAGATTACATAAGTGCTATTTGATAAATTTCTACTCAGTTTAATTATTTTACTTCAATTCGTTAATGTATTCTTAATTTTTCCATAAAAAGGAAGAATGCTTTAATTTATTATCTGAATGCTGCGATCCTATTTAAAAACGACTTTAGTGGTATAAATCGATTAAAAAGAAGCTTTTTTATTTAATATCGAAGATATTAGCATAAAACGATAGAAATAAGGACTTAAGATTTTGCTACTCTTATACTAGATCAGGGGTGGCGAACCTTTATGGATTAACGTGCCATTTTTTCTAAAGAAATGTTTAATGAGGTATAAACGTGCCTTCAAATGATTTTGACGTGTGATTATTGGGAAAATAATAAAACTAAATACTAAGAAATCAAAACTCTTTATTTACTGCGAAGAAATAGATTTTGCACTGTATAGTAGTAAAAGTTTTAGTTATGCTTGTAATTCAAATTAAAGTAACAAATTTAGGAACACTT
>JAPMOR010008477.1:0-49235 GCA_026543865.1 Argiope aurantia
TCGAGTCGGTAACTCTTATTCTAATGATTTTATTCAAGCTGAGGGAGTTCCACAAGGAAGTGTCCTCAGTGTCACACTTTTTATTATTCATCTTAGCCAAATTTTAAATAATTTGCCATCATCTGTCCATGGAACCCTTTATGTTGACGATCTGCAGATCTCATGCCAAGGTAGTAACATGGCACTAATAGAGCGACAATTGCAAAACGCAGTCAATAGAGTGATAGCTTGGTGCAATAACAATGGCCACACCATCTCCACAGTGAAAAGCAGTTGCGTTCACTTCTGTCGGAAAAGAAACATTCACCAGGATCCTTGTATTAGAATTAAAAATATTCCAATTCCTGTGGTGAATGAAGTACGGTTTTTGGGAGTAACTTTCGATCGGAAACTCACCTTCCTTCCGCATATATTATATTTGCGGAAGAAGTGTGAGAAATCATTAAATATTTTAAAGGTTCTCTCAAAAACATCATGGGGTGCCGATCGAATCTCCCTTCTCCGGATTTATCAGGCAATCATTCTCTCCCGGATAGATTATGGATGCATGATATATGGTTCCGCCCGCTCATCTGTTTTGCGGCGACTGGATACCGTCCATCATTCTGCATTGCGTATTTGCTCTGGTGCGTTCCGTACATCTCCAGTTGAAAGCCTCCACGTTATATGTCACCAACTGCCCCTTTCTTTAAGGCGACAGAAATTGTCTACCACATTTTATTTTCGAACGAAATCTGTTCCGAAACATCCTTTGAGCCAAATGTCATTGCCAGTAAGTCTTCGTCGACTTTATGATGCCCGTCCTTTTCACATCCTTCCATTTTGTGAAAGAGCCAAATTGCTAATGCATGACTCGGACCTTAACACGATTCGTGTTAAAGCTATTGACATCTATAGTATCCCACCCTGGGATATCCCACAATTTTCTTACTTGAATCCTTTCATTGGATTCGATAAATCCTCAACTGCGCCTGTTGTTTTCCAACAGATATTTTCCTACCATCGCTATCGATATTCTTCTTTTGATCCATTTTTCACGGACGGCTCGAAATTGGATGGTCATGCTGGATGTGGCATAATATTTCCATCTGATACACTGAGCCACCGTCTTCATAATTGCTGCTCCGGTTTTACTGCTGAGTTGGTGGCAATTTTTTGTGCTCTACAGAAAATTTCACCCTCGACTCAGCGTAAATTTATTATCTATTCTGATAGCATGAGTGCTTTGGAGACACTTTCACATTACGACAATCGGATACATCCGATTGCTATTAAAATTTTGTTTACTCTGCGACTGCTGCAGAATGATGGATTTCAAATCATTTTCTGTTGGGTTCCGAGTCATGTCGGCATCTTGGGAAATGAGAGGGCAGACTTGGCTGCAAAATCTGCAACAACCTTTTTAAACATAGGAATTCCCTTTTGTGACATTAAAAGGTTCATCTCTCACCACATCTGTTTTAACTGGCAAAAGTCATGGGATCTGCAGATCCACAATAAATTACATCTTATAAAAACGGACGTTGTTTCTTGGCCTGTTCATCCTATACGGCAGATGGATGTTCAATTGATTCGTCTCCGTATAGGGCATACGCGCTTCACCCATAAACATCTCATATTTGGAGAAAATGCGCCCATGTGCAACAGTTGCAAAGTTCCTTTTACTGTTCAACATGTGTTAATTGAATGTCCTGTTTTTAATTCTTATCTTGCTCGTTTCTTTAACTCAGAATCTTTAACATTACAAGACCTGGTGGGTGAAAAATACCACCCAAATATTTTTAATTTTTTAAAAGCTATTAATTTTTTCACTTGCATTTAGCATATTTGTTCTCCTTTAGTGATTTTAAAAGATTCAATGAATTACTTCTTTGTTTTGTATTCTCATGAATCATAGTTTCGATTCTATTCGTGTCTGTTTCATCTTTATTCTGTTTATTTGTGTCTGTTTCATGCGTTTTTATCTTTATACCGCTGATCTTGGTTTATAAAAAATTCATTTATTAAAAACTTTTAATAATTTTACCATTAGATTGGCGCAGCATGGCCAAGCATGGCTCTTGCGCCAGAAAACACAACTCAACTCAACTCAACTGTCTGCTCAATAAAGACGAGGAAACATATTTCCATGAGCCCACACGTACATTTCACAGTCTGGATCTGGTTATTTGCTCTCCCGATCTCTTTCCGTTGCTCAGTTTCACAGTTGGGAGTGATCTCTATGATAGTGATCACTTCCCCTTAATGGTCTCCTTTGTTGATAGAGGCGGTGTGACTTCCTGTCCCCCGCGTTTCCTATTCCAGCGGGCAGACTGGACTGCTTTCGCGCAACAGGCAATAATTTCGGAGAATAGGGTCAGAACGACTAATATTACAGAAGCTATACAAAATGTAGTTGACTGCTTAATTGACGCTGCGAACAATACCATCCCCAAAATCTCCCCACGTCTGAGGAAATTCCCGAGACCGTGGTGGAATGAAGCTTGCCGCGACAGTCACCGAGAACAAAAAAAGCGCTGGAATATTTTCCGAAGATATCCCACAACAGATAATTTAATTGCTTTTAAACGTGCTAGAGCCAATGCTCGTCGTATCCGTAGAAAAACCCAGAGAGAATCTTGGATTAATTTCATCTCTTCCATCACTGCCTTTACATCTTCGAAACTTCTCTGGAAGAAGGTTAAAGCGGCTAGTGGTATTCATAAAGAATTTTCTATTCCTGTTCTGGAGACAGAAAATGGAAGCATATCATCCCCATTAGATGTCGCCAATGCTCTCGGATATGCATTTGCACAGGTTTCTTCTGCTGATTCATATAAGCCTTCATTTGTAGAAATGAAGAATCGTGAACAACAGAAACAGTTGTGTTTTTATACTCGAAAATCCCTTCCATATAATTCGGAATTCAAAATGCACGAATTGCTAACGGCGTTATCGAAGACTCATGATACCAGTCCTGGTCCTGATGGAATCACATATAACATGCTTCGCCATTTGTCTGTCACTTCTCTTTCCAATCTGTTAATCTTATTTAATCGCATTTGGATTGAACAGAAGTTCCCATCGCAATGGCATGAAGCTATTGTGATTCCAATCCTGAAACCTGGCAAGGTCTCCTCTAACCCTCTGCACTATAGGCCTATTGCACTCACAAGTTGTCTATGCAAGACACTTGAGCGCATGGTTAATGCCCGTCTTATATTTGAACTGGAAAGGAAAGAATGCATCCCGTTGCTGCAAAGTGGTTTTCGCAGAGGAAGGTCGACATTTGATAATATTGTGCTACTTGAAACTCAAATTCGCAATGCATTTGTCCGTCGAAATCATCTGGTCTCTGTCTTCTTCGACATTGAAAAGGCCTATGACCGTACCTGGCGGTATGGTATTCTCTCTGCACTGGCAAATTTTGGATTTAAGGGAAATTTGCCCATGTTTTTAAAACACTTTTTATCGTTGCGCACATTTCGTGTTCGGGTTGGTAATTTATATTCCGATCCTTTTATTCAAGCTGAAGGTGTTCCACAGGGAAGTATCCTCAGTGTTACACTTTTTATCAGTCATTTCAGTCAAATTCTTAATGTTTTACCCTCATCTATTCAAGCTACATTATATGTCGACGATCTTCAGATCTCCTGCCAAGGGAGCAATATGCGCTTAATAGAGCGCCAACTGCAGGTTGCCGTTAACAAACTAGTAGGATGGTGCGATGAAAACGGGCATACAATTTCTCCTGAAAAAAGTCAATGTATTCACTTTTGTAGAAGACGAGCCATTCATTTGGATCCTTCAATCCATATTGGGAATGTTGAAATACCTGTAGTCAATGAAATAAAATTTCTAGGAATAATATTTGACCGTAAGCTCACTTTCCTTCCGCACATCCTACATCTGCGGAAGAAGTGTGACAGGTCATTAAATATTCTTAAGGTACTTTCCAGAACCACTTGGGGAGCAGATCTCACTTCCTTGCTCCGAATTTACGAATCAGTGACTTTATCCCGTATAGATTACGGATGTATGGTGTATGGTTCTGCGCGTTCTACGGTCTTACGTAGACTTGACACTATACACCATTCAGCTTTGAGAATTTGCTCTGGAGCATTTCGGACCTCACCAATGCATAGTCTTTATGTTCTGTGTCATCAGTTACCACTTGATTTACGACGAAAAAAAGTATCTGCCCAGTACTACCTTCGAGCTTTGTCTATTCCGAAGCACCCCTTGTCCTCTATGACATTTCCGGCTAGTCTTCGAAGACTTCATAATGCTCGACCTTCCCACATTCTCCTATTTTTCGAGAGAGCTAAATCTCTCCTTCATGGTTCAGAGCTCCACGATAAAGTGAAACAGACTTATGATCTCTTTTCCTTTCCGCCATGGAAAATCCCTCAGTTTTCCTTCCTAAATCCCTTCTCTAGTTTTGAGAAGCAGAATACTGCCCCTATTGTCTACCAGAATCTCTTTAATTCTCATCGCTGTCAGTATCTAGATTACCTAACAGTTTTTACGGATGGTTCAAAGTCAGATGGTCATGTTGGTTGCGGTATTGTTTTCGATACTGATATATTCAGTTACCGCCTAGACGCATCTCTTTCAGTTCTATCTGCTGAACTATCAGCAGTTCTTTATGCTCTTCAGAGGATTTCACTCTCTCCTGGGCATAAATTTTGTATCTATACTGACAGTATGAGCTCATTGAAAATACTTTGCAATATTCAAAATCAAATTCATCCAGTTTCCCTGGAAATCTTGGGTCTTCTAAGGATTCTCCAAAACAGGGGGTTTGAGGTTCTATTTTGCTGGATTCCAAGTCATGTCGGAATCGCTGGTAATGAGCTCGCGGTTTTTTTTTTGTGGTTTGGTTTGGGTTTTTTGGCGCAAGAACCATACTTGATTATGCTGCGCCAAGCAAATGGTAAAATCATAGGCCAAACTATAAAACAACACATGATAAAATATAAAAGCAAAAGTTATCAACATACAAATTTCAAAAACTAAAGTACATAGTCAATAAATTCAAATGAAACAGTGTTGCGGAAAACACATCGCAATGAAGCGATGTAAAATCAGGCGTAAACAAAAGTTAAAAGTATTAAATACAGGTGTAAAAGCCAATGGATTTTAAAAATTTAAAGATGTTTGGGTGGAATCTTTCACCCACCAGGTCATGTAAAGTTAATGACGATGAATTAAAAAAGTATAAACGAGAAGAATTAAAGGATGGGCATTCGATTAAAATATGGTTAATGGTAAAATCCTCACGACATGTGGGGCACTTGGGTGCCGCCTCGCCAAAAATGAGATGTTTGTGTGTATAGCGAGTATGTCCTATACGGAGGCGAGTCATTTTGACATCATCCTCACGTTGTCGTAGAGTAGGCCATAAACCAACTGTGGGCTTGATGAAATGCAACTTATTGTGGATCTGCAGATCCCATGCCACCTGCCATTTAGAAAAGATGTGTCGTAAGAGGAACCGCTTAGCATCACAATATGGAAGTGATTGCGTTAGAAATAATGTTGCAGATTTAGCTGCAAAATCTGCCCTTTCATTACCAGAAATGCCTACATGCCCTGGGATCCAACAAAAAAGTATTTTGAAACCCTTGTTTTCTAAAAGTCTTAGTGTGCACAGAATTTGTAAGGCAACTGGATGCATCTGATCGTGATAATGGGAGAGTGTCTCCAAAGCACTCAGACTGTCAGTATAAATTATAAAATTACGCTCAGAAAGTGGCAAAATTTCCCGAAGAGCACAGAAAATTGCCACCAACTCAGCCGTGAAAACGGAACAATGGTTGTGTAGGCGATAGCTCAGAGTATCAGATGGAATTATGATGCCGCAACCGACATGCCCATCTGATCGGGAACCATCTGTAAAGATTGGTATGAAAGAAGAATACTGACAGCGATGATAAAGAAAAAGCTGTTGATAAACAACAGAAGCAGTGGAGGACTTATCAAAACCGGCAAATGGATTCAGAAATGAAAAGTATGGGACATCCCAAGGCGGAAAGCAAAAATTATCAACTGTCGTGACGGTGACATTTGCAAGGTCCGAATCACGCATGAGCAATTTTGCTCTCTCATTGAATGGAAGAACATGTGAGGGGCGGGCATCATATAGTCTACGAAGACCAACGGGAAGATTCATATGACAAATAGGGTGATTAGGGACAGATCTTGTACGGTAATAGTATAAAATAGATAGCTTTAAACGCCTTAAAGAAAGAGAGGGTTGATGGCAAATAACATACAGGCTCTCTACTGGAGAAGTGCGAAATGCTCCAGAACAGATTCTTAGAGCAGTGTGGTGTACGGTATCCAATTGCCGCAGAGCCGTAGAGCGTGCAGACCCATACACCATGCAGGCATAATCAATGCGAGAAAGTACGACTGCTTGATAAATTCGTAGTAGGGAGGTTCGATCGGCACCCCAAGATGTTTTAGACAGAACTTTTAGAATATTCAATGATTTCTCACACTTCTGTCGTAGATGTAATATGTGAGGAAGGAAAGTGAGTTTTCGATCAAGAATCACTCCCAAAAACCGAATTTCGTTCACGACTGGAATTGAAATATTCCGAATATGAATATTCGGATCAAGGTGAACATTTCTTTTCCTACAAAAATGGACGCATCGGCTCTTCTCCGGAGAGATAGTATGCCCGTTGTTGTCGCACCACTCTACTATTTTATTAACGGCATTTTGCAATTGCCGCTCTATTAAATTCATATTGCTGCCTTGGCATGAGATCTGCAAATCGTCAACATAAAGTGATCCCTGAACAGATGAAGGTAAAAGAGTTAAAATTTGATTAAGATGAACAATAAAAAGAGTGACACTGAGGACACTTCCCTGAGGAACTCCCTCAGCTTGGATAAAATTAGATGAATAAGTGTTGCCAATGCGAACACTAAAAGTCCGATGTGATAAAAAGTTTTGTAAAAATATGGGGAGGTTTCCCCTAAAACCTAAGTTAAAAATTGTAGAAAGTATGCCAAAGCGCCAAGCACGGTCGTATGCCTTCTCAATATCAAAGAATATGGAGATAAGGTGGTTCCTCCTAACAAATGCCTTGCGTATCTGGGTTTCCAGTAGTATTAAGTTGTCAAAAGTAGACCGACCTCTACGGAAACCACTCTGCAACGAGGATATGCATCCGTTTTTCTCCAATTCGAATATTAGACGGGCATTGACCATGCGCTCAAAGGTCTTACAAAGGCAACTCGTCAGAGCAATTGGTCTGTAGTTCAGAGGATTTGATGGTTCCTTACCAGGTTTTAAGATTGGGATCACAATAGCCTCGCGCCATTGTGAAGGGTACTTCTGTTCAATCCATATTCTGTTAAATAATATTAACAGATTTGAAAGGGAAGTTGCATTCAAATGGCGGAGCATATTATATGTGATCCCATCTGGGCCAGGACTTGTATCATGGGCTTTAGATAAGGCCGTTTCCAGTTCAAACATCCTGAATTCGCAGTTATATGGAAAAGGGTGTCGGTCATTAAAGCGTAGACGCAACCGTTCCGCGCGATTCTTAATAGCCATAAACGTAGGACTGTAAGAATCAGTTGCGGGCACTTGTGAGAAGGCTTGACCAAGAAAATTGGCAACATCCAATGGGGTGGAGTGCACCATATTTCCTGTATTTAAAACAGGAAAGGAGGTTTCACTATATATTCCATTAGCGGCCTTTACTTTTTTCCACATATGTTTACTGGAAGTGTAGGATGTGATGGAGGATACGAATTTTATCCAAGATTCTCTCTGACTTCGACGACGAATGCGACGAGCAAGTGCTTTGGCATGCTTAAATGCAATCAGATTTTCTGTTGCCGGATACCTTCGAAAATTATTCCAAAGTTTTTTTTGGTTTTTATGACTGTCGCGACAAGCTTCGTTCCACCACGGTCTACGAAATTTTCTTAGACGTGGAGAAGTCTTCGGAATAGTGGCATTCGCGGAGCTTATTATGCAGTTAATGACATGTTGTACTGCTTCCGTGATGTCGTAAGTACTGACCATGTTCTCGGTGATATCTGCCAACTGCTTGAAATTATCCCAGTCTGCCCGCTGGAATAGAAACCGCGGAGGACAGGGAGTCGCACCGCCGCTATCAACATGGGAGACAAAAATAGGAAAATGATCACTATTATATAGATCTTTGCTGACTGTAAAGGTCAACGATGGCAAGAGTTCAGGAGAGCACATGGCTAGATCAAGGCAATGGAAGCTACGTGTGGGTTCATGAAAGTACGTCTTCTCATCATTATTAAGCAGACAGATACAGTTATTTGTTATAAACTGTTCGATCTGCCGCCCTCGAGAGTTTGTACTGTCTGAACCCCACAAAATACTATGTCCATTGAAATCGCCACATAGAATAAAAGGCTTAGGAAGCTGGTCCACTAACTGGTCAAGATCTTGCTGACGAATGACATCACGAGGCGGTAAATATATAGAACAGACTGTGACCAAAATTCGTGTCTGAACTTGCACAGCCACAGCCTGTAGAGAAGTTTGTAAAGTGAGAGGTGTGCTCGGATATATATTAGATGTGAAGATACAGACCCCTCCCGAACTATGAGAATCAGTGTCTGCATCGTTCCTAGCACAATTATAACCGCGTAATTTAATTGGAATATTGGACTTCAAGAAAGTCTCTTGAAGACCAAAACAAACAGGATGAAAGGTGTTCATAATGGTCTTGATGTCAAAAAGTTTGGACCGAAGGCCGCGACAATTCCAAGAAATGAAGGTACCCATTAAGAATTCGAGATTGCAGTTAAGTTAATAGGTGCATGTGGTAGAGTTGCGGAAACTTCACAACTCATGTGCAAATCCACATCCTCATCTGATGGATGGAGAGAAAGGCGATCTGGACTTTTGGGCATGCCACCAAATATGGACGACAAATCCTTGTGAACTATACCCTGCGTCGCAAGTCCCAAAGCGACGGAATTTTTAGCTGTTGACTTTTTCAATTTTAAAGGCAGTTCCGGTTTTGAAATACCGCGTTTTGCTAACTTCAACGTCAGCGAGTTTTGCAATTTTTTCTTCAATTTCTTTTGTGGTTTCTTGGGTTTGTCAAGTGTACTATTGTTGGAATGTTCAGAATCAGAATTCCTGATGTTTTCAGGTGGCTTTGAATTAGTGTGAAATTTTACACAATTATTACACGAACAGTTTGCGCAAAAGGTTTTCTGGACAACAGAAGCGTAACTTTTACCAGGAATAGGAGTTTGTACTTGAACTCTACGCCTGGCTTCGGGATATGAAAGGTCATCTTTGATTTTTATTGTGATTACTTGTTTTTCAAGCTGCCAGCTCGGGCATGATCGAGAAAAGGAAGGGTGATCGCCTTTACAGTTCACACACTTTTCCTGTGCGGAACATTCCTGGCTATCATGCCCTTTTTCTGCACAGCGGGCACATGTTAAAGACCCGCGGCAATTTACTTTAGAATGGCCAAATCGCTGGCACTGAAAGCATCTGAGTGGATTCGGAATGTACGGCCTTACTGGGCGTCGTATGTAACCTGCGTAAACAAATTCTGGGAGTTTGGGTGTCTGAAACGTTAAGATGTGATGTTTTGTTTCAAGGAGTTGTCCATTACGCCGTATAGTGATGCGGCGGACATCTATAACTCCTTGAGGTTTCATTTCCGATTTTATTACATCTACAGGGACATTTAAAAGTTCCCCGCAGGTAATGACACCTTTAGAGGTATTCAACGACTGGTGAGGGCTTACAGTAATTCCTATATTTCCCAATGCTTTTAATTTTTGAATCTGCTGGGCTTGCTTACGAGAATTCACCTCAACAAGCAAGTCACCAGAGCGCATTTTACGAATGGATTTAATATCGCCCACTGTTGCTGTTATAGCCTTTTGCACAAGAAATGGAGATACCGTTTGAAATGTTTCGTTATTTGCAGAAACTCTCTTTAAAATATAAAATGGATCAAAATGATTTAACTTATCGAAAGATACTGGAAAATTTTAATGCCCACTGAAGGGACCACGTTTGGAGGAGCCCATACGATATTTCAAATAATTCGGGTCCGACGGCACCGCCCACCACGGAGCCCAACAAGGGAAGGCAATTACCGGCTCTGGTCATTCCCAGCCTCGGCATCCACCCTAGTGCTAATCGGTACCTATACGCTGGGAGCTACCCCCGGGGACAGTGACCACCCTTAACGCCAAGCCCAAGGAGTAGCCCCTTCGCTTGATCCCTAGCAAACTAACCACTCGGGTGGTTAGCGACCAGCCGATTGATACACCGGGGACCACAGTGCACCACCCGTCTAATGGGTCGCCACGCACGGCCAACACGTGGGGTTTTGGCTGTCCATGAGAAGCAAGAAGCAAACAGAGCGGCGACAGCTTCTCATGGAGAGCTCCCTCGCCTGCCGTCGAGGGAAGGAAAAAAAAGCAGAAAGCAGAGGGCGCAGTGGAGAGTAAACATAAAGGGAGTAAAGATCCCTGGGAACCTCGGGATTGGGACACCCGTACTCACCTATAGTAGGTGAGCCCCTGAGGGGAATGAGCTCGCGGATAATGCTGCAAAGAGTGCGTCTTTGCTTCTACAGAGGGACATTCCATTCAGTGATGCGAAAAGTGTAATCCAACGTCATTTTTATTCGCTCTGGCAGGTGTCATGGAACAATCAAATGAATAACAAATTTCACACTATAAAACCTATTATTTCATTCTGGCCTTGTTTACCAGTGCGAGAGCTAGACGTCAAATTGTCTAGACTCCGCATTGGCCACACACGTTTTTCTCATAAACATCTTTTATTCGGCGATCGAGCTCCATTCTGCACGAGATGCAAAATTATTTTAACGGTTCATCACCTTTTGGTTGAATGTCCTGATTTTAAACATCACCGTTTAAGATTTTTTCATGTTGCAACAGTGGACATGCAAATGCTAGTGGGGGAACGTCCCCACAAAAATCTTTTTAAATTTTTAAAAGCAATTGGTTTTTATCATCTTATTTAATATTCCTTCTTATTGCCATTTTTTACCTTTGTTCATAATGTTACGAGTCACTCCAATGTAATTTTATCAATTAGTTTCCATTTTTACACATTTTTATTTAAGACAAGTGTTTAATATTTTAACCATATGTCTGGCGCAGTATGGTCAGGTATGGCTCTTGCGCCACTAAACCTCACAATCCATCCATCCATCCATTCCGTTAATTCGGTATGTGGGCTTACGGTTCAGGGTAGTGGTATTCCTTTTAGAATATTTCCGGGAGAGTAGGCTTCTAAAGACGATGGCCTGGTATTTATCAGTCGATAGTTTTAAGTGTAGTTAATTTTTGATGGACGGTGGCCAAAATGTTATTAACATTGTCTGAAAGGACATGCGATGTGCGGCCACCGACCACCAATGCCAGGTCATCGGCGAAAGCCTGAATGTGTACTCTTGGGGTATTTAAGTTCAGTATATTATTAATATAGATATTCCAGATAGTGGGAGCAATAACGGATCCCTGTGGGCGCCATCTATAACACCACCTAGTTATACTTAAAATTTCATTTGAGAAGGAAATTTTCCTTTCCGTCAGGTAAAAATAAATAAAATTGGTATAAAATTTTGGGATCCGGATTAACCTCAGTATATCGAATAATACCGACCAGTTCATGTTGTCAAACGCTTATTTGATGTCCAGGGAGATGAGGGCCAGGTGTTCTCCCTGGACCCGAGATTTTATGGTATTAACTAGATTATTAATGGCGAGATCGCAACTTCGGCCCTCTCTAAATCCAAATTGATTTTCGTGTAAAATTTTGTTGCGATCCAGCCATTGGTTCAGTTTAATTAAAAATAGGCGTTCCAGTATTTTGCCAAGCGTTGACAAGAGACAAACCGGCCGGTAAGAAGAACACAAGGCAGGGTCCTTGCCATTTTTAAGTAAAAAGAAGACCCTGCCATTCCTGAGGCAATCCGGAAAGTAATTATAATAAAAACACATGTTAAAAAGATCTAACATAAAAATCCTATCAATATTAAAAACCGCTCTCCACATGCGGTAATCTATTTTATCTAGTCCCGGGGCTTTGCCGCCTTTGAGGCTCCCGAAAACCAGTTCAAGATGTAAAATGTCGAGAGCCTCCGTGTGTTCGGGAAGATAATTATATTTAATCTCGTCGTAATTAGTTTTGCCTGGGAAAAAGTGATCCATAATGCTATTGATTTTATCTTTAAATTGGGCATTAGGATCACCATTCGGGTTTACTAAGATGGAATGACCTGTATTAGGTTTATTAAAGATTAGTTTAAAAAGAAACCCGAACTTTTCGTTGTAATTAGTGCAGTGGTTGGTTGGTTGTTTCAGTTTTTTCTGGCGCAAAAGCCATGTTTGGCCATGCTGCGCCAAGCAAATGGTAATAAAAAGGGCCGACAATAAAACCACACACATTAAAAAATATAAAAAACGAAAGGGATCAGCATGAAAATGCAGGAAATTAATTTGCAATTATGTTAATGATTTAAAAAAAATACTGATGTGATAAAAGTGTTACAATGAAGCAAAGTAAAAGGTGAAACATGAATAAAAGTCAAAATTACTAAATAGAAGAATAAAAGCCAATGGTTTTTAGAAACTTGAAAATATTTGGGTGGTGTGTTTCACCCACCAGGTCCTGTAATTTAAGAGAAGACGAATAGAAAATTTTTCGACGATGAACATTAAAATCGGGACATTCGATTAAGATATGTTCAATACTAAAAGCAATATTACAAGTGGTACACATTGGCACCCTTTCACCGACGATGAGGTGACGATGAGTATAGCGAGTATGTCCTATACGGAGGCGCGTCAATTTCACATCAGCCTCCCGTATAGGTAGAGCAGGCCAAAACCCAATTGTGGGTTTTATTGAATGTAGTTTGTTCTGGATCTGCAGATCCCATGATTTTTGCCAAGTTGTAAAGACTTGATAAATAAGTAAATTTTTGACGTCACAATATGGGAGGGCCAGAGACAGAGATGTTAATGCAGATTTAGCTGCAACATCAGCTTTTTCGTTGCCCGAAATACCGACGTGACTCGGAACCCAGCAGAGAAGAATATTAAAGCCCCTGTTTTTCAGTTTCCGCAGGTTAAACAAAATTTCAAAAGCGACTGGATGCATATGGTTGTGGAAATGAGCAAGTGTTTCCAAAGCACTCATACTGTCAGTATATATGATAACACTACGCTGAGTAGAGAGTGAAATTTCCTGTAGTGCGTAAAATATTGCTACCAACTCAGCAGTGAAAACAGAAGAAACGTTGTTTAGACGATAGCTGAGTGTATCAGATGGAGTTACAATGGCACAACCAACATATCCATCTGATTTTGAGCCGTCTGTAAACACTGGGGTAAAAGAAGAATACCGAGAGCGGTGCTGATGAAAAAGTTGTTGGAAAATAACAGGATCAGTTGAAAATTTATCAAACCCCAAGAAAGGGTTCAAAAAGGAAAAATTGGGAATATCCCAAGGCGGAAAAGAATAAAAATCAAGAAATTTAATGGCAACGTTATTAAGATCCGAGTCGAGGAGGGAATTTTTGACTCTCCGACAAAAAGGAAGAATATGATAAGGTCGGGCATCATAAATTCTTTGAAGGTTTTCAGGAAAACCCATGCAATGAATGGGATGGTTTGGGATAGATTGTGCACGAAAATAAAACAAAGTAGATAATTTTTGACGCCGCAAACAAAGTGGCAACTGGTGACAAATTACATATAAACTCTCAACTGGAGAAGTGCGGAAAGCACCAGAGCAGATCCTGAGAGCAGAGTGATGGACAGTATCAAGATGTCTCAAAACAGAAGGGCGGGCAGACCCATAAACCATACAGCCATAATCCACTCGTGAGAGAATGATCGCTTGGTATATACGGAGTAGCGAGGTTCGATCGGCTCCCCAGGATGTTTTGGAGAGAACTTTTAAGATATTCAATTTTTTTTCGCATCTCTTCCTCAAGTTTAATATATGTGAAAGGAAAGTGAGTTTACGATCGAACGTCACTCCCAAAAATCTGACTTCAGTCACAACTGGAATTGGTGTATCGCGTATCTTTACAACAGGATCTAAATGCATATTCCTCTTCTTACAGAAGTGAACACATTGACTCTTCTCAGGAGAGATAGAATGACCATTTTTATTACACCAAGTAACCACTTTATTAACTGCATTTTGTAATTGCTTTTCGATTAAATTCATGTTACTACCTTCGCATGAAATCTGCAGATCATCAACATAGAGACTGGCGTGGACAAATGAAGGCAAATACTTTAAAATTTGACTAAGATGCACAATAAAAAGTGTGACGCTGAGGACACTTCCTTGTGGAACACCCTCAGCTTGTATAAAATGATTTGAATAAAAACTATCAACACGAACTCGAAATATACGATGAGATAAAAAGTTCTGTAAAAATATGGGCATGTTTCCTCTAAAACCAAATTTAAAAAGTGTAGAAAGTATGCCATAGCGCCACGCACGGTCATATGCTTTCTCAATATCAAAGAAAATGGAGACAAGGTGGTTCCTCCTGACAAATGCGTTCCTAATTTGGGTTTCCAATAAAATAAGATTATCAAAAGTTGATCTGCCTCTACGGAAACCACTCTGAAACTGGGGTATGCATCCTTGTTTCTCCAATTCGAAGATTAGTCGAGCATTGATCATGCGTTCAAAGGTCTTGCAAAGACAATTGGTAAGGGCAATAGGTCTATAATTCAGAGGGTTTGATGGATCTTTTCCAGGTTTTAGAATTGGAATTACAGTAGCTTCGCTCCATTGTTTAGGGTATTTATGTTCAGTCCAAATTCTGTTAAAAAGTATCAACAAATTAGATAAGGAGGTTGCATTTAAATGGCGAAGCATGCTATAAGTTATTCCGTCTGGCCCCGGACTTGTGTCTCCGGCTTGAGACAGAGCCGTTGTCAATTCAAACATCCTGAATTCAGAGTTGTATGTTAAAGTATTTTGGTCATTAAAATGCAAAATCAAACGTTCCGCAGGATTCTTAATTTCCAGAAATTCAGAACTATAGGAATCAATTGCGGAAACTTGTGCGAAGGCATGACCGAGAATATTAGCTACGTCTAATGGGGAGGAATGCACTAAATTTCCTATTTTTAAAACAGGAATAAAAGTTTCACTATAAATCCCATTTGCAGCTTTTATCCTTTTCCACAAAAGTTTGGGGGAAGTTGAGGATGTGATCGAAGACACAAACTTGATCCAAGATTCCCTTTGACTACGTCTGCGAATGCGTCGAGCTAAGGCTTTGGCTTTTTTAAAAGCCACAAGATTTTCTATCGTAGGGTACCTTCTGAAAATATTCCAGCGTTTTTTCTGATTCTTATAGCTATCGCGGCAAGCTTCATTCCACCACGGTCTGCGAAATTTTCTCAGACGTGGGGAGGTCTTTGGAATGGTGGCATTTGCAGCACTTATTATACTGACAACGACTTGTTGCACTGCTTCCGTGATATCGTAAGTATTGACCATGATCTCGGTGATTTCTGCCAAATGAGTGAAAGCTTCCCAGTCTGCTCGCTGGAATAGAAAACGCGGAGGACAAGGAGTCGCACCGCCGCTATCAGCATGTGAAACCATAATGGGGAAGTGATCACTATTGTAAAGATCTTTGCTTACTGCAAAATTCAGCAATGGCATGAGCTCAGGAGAACATATGGCCAAATCAACACTATGGAAGCTGCGTGTGGGCTCATGAAAGTAAGTCTTCTCATCATTATTAAGGAGACAGAGAGAGTTATTAGAAATAAATTGCTCGATCTGTCGCCCACGAGAGTTGGTACTTTCTGAACCCCACCAAACACTATGCCCGTTGAAGTCGCCTAAAATAATAAGTGGTTTAGGAAGCTGGTCCACTAAATTGTCAAGATGTTGTTGACTAAGGACATCATGAGGCGGTAAATATATACTACAGACTGTGACTAATGTTCGTGTGTGAACTTGCACAGCAACAGCCTGTAGAGGTGTATGTAAAGTAAGAGGTGTACTCGGATATAGATTTGAAGTGAAAATACAGACACCACCAGAACTCCGAGATCCTGTGTCTGTATCTTTCCTAGTACAGTTATAACCGCGCAATTTTAATGGAATATTGGGTGTTAAGAAGGTTTCTTGAACACCTAAACAAACTGGATGAAATTTGTTTAAAATTGTCTTGATGTCTGGAAGTTTGGAACGAATGCCGCGACAATTCCAAGAAAGGAAGGTACCCATTAAGAAAGAGGTTTTGATGAAGAAAGAGGACGTGCATTTGTTGGAGTTGCTAGATCTTCGCAACTCATATCAAGTGAATCTTCATCCTCAGATGGATGGAGCTTAAAATCTGGGTTGGTTAGCGTGTCACCAAAAATGGTGGTTAAATCCTTATGGACTACATTTTGATTCGCTAATCCCAAAGCGACTGAATTCCGTAGATTCGATTTTTTGAATTTTACGGAAAGATCTTTTTGCGAAAGTCCACGTTTCGCGAGTTTCAGTGTCAGTGAGGTCTGAGATTTATTCTTTCGGGATTTTCTATATGTATCGGGATCTTGTTTAGAAGAATCTAGAGCATTTTTGTTTGAGCTATCGGAATCTGATTCTGATGTTTTTTCTGGAGGCTTTGATGTCGAATTTTGTTTCTTGCAGTTGGCACAAGAACAGTTTGAGCAAAAGGATTTTTTAACAACGGAAGAATAGCTTATTCCAGGAGTAGGAGTCTGCTTTTCAACCCTACGCCTTGCTTCTGGATATGTTAAATCTTCTTTTATTTTAATGGTAATAATTTCTTTCTCTAGTTTCCAGCGCGAGCAAGTTCGAGAGTAAGAGGGATGGTCGCCATCACAGTTCACACACTTTTCTTGTGCGGTACACTGCTGGCTATCATGCCCTTTCTCGGCACAACGGGCGCAAGTGACTGTCCCGCGGCAATTAACTTTCGAATGGCCAAAACGCTGGCATTGGAAACACCTTAATGGATTTGGAATGTATTGGCGAACTGGAAGCTTTATGTAACCTGCATATATGGATTCCGGTAATTTGGGACTGTGAAAGGTGAGTATATAATGTTTTGTCGGTAAGAGCTGGCCATCTCGTCGAATTGTAATTTGGCGAACATTAGTCACACCTTGCTTCTTTAATTCTGAACTTATTTCTTCTAAAGGAACGTTATACAGTTCTCCGCAAGTTATGACACCTTTGGAGAAGTTGAGCGATGCGTGAGGACTTACAGAAACTGGTATGGTGGCTAGAGCTTTCAGTTTGAGTATATTTTGAGCCTGTTTTTTGGTATCGACTTCTACTAGTAAGTCACCAGAACGCATTTTTCTTATCAAGATTACCTCACCGACGGTAGCTGCGACAGCTTTTTGGACAAGGAATGGTGAAACGGAATTGAAAGTTTCTTGCGATTCAGAAACACGCTTAATGACAAAAAAATTATCAAAATATTGAGAAGTGGTTTCAGAAAATTTGATAACTTTACGCCCACTGAAGGGACCACGTTTGGAAGAGCCCATACGATATACAAAGGAATTCGGGTCCGACGGCACCGCCCACCACGGAGCCCAACAAGGGAAGGCAATTACCGGCTCTGGTCATTCCCAGCCTCGGCATCCACCCTAGTGCTAATCGGTACCTATACGCTGGGAGTTACCCCCGGGGACAGTGACCACCCTTAACGCCAAGCCCAAGGAGTAACCCCTTCGCTTGATCCCTAGCAGACTAGCCACTCGGGTGACAAGGTACCAGCCGATTGATACACCGGGGACCACAGTGCATCACCCGTCTAATGGGTCGCCACGCACGGCAAACACGTGGGGGTATCTGCTGTCCATGAGAAGCAGGAAGCAAACAGAGCGGCGACAGCTTCTCATGGAGAGCTCCCTCGCCTACCCTCGAGGGAAAGAAGAACGATAGCTAAAAGCAGAAGACGGAGGGGAGAGTAAACATAAAGGGAGTAAAGATCCCTGGGTACCTCGGGATTGGGACACCCGTACTCACCTAGAGTAGGTGAGCCCCTGAGGGGGGTGCAGAGTTTTTCCCAGGCATCCCTCTTGATCTTTAAAAGTAATTTTTTATAGGCGGCTCTTTCTCTGCGATAATTAATGCCCGAGACTAAAATGAGGTCCTCCGGGGATTTATTTCTGATGTGAGACTTATATATTTTAAATAATTTATTGACTTTGTTTCTGCACACTCTGAGTTCTTCGTTCCAGAAGCTGAATTTTTTGGCCATTTTTGTAGGTTTCTTTTTTAATGTTTTGAAACCGGAGAAATGAATAAAATTAATGAATTCGTTAAAAAAGAGGTTCAAGCCTGTAATGGACTTGACCTCTTTCAATTTTGATTTAAAAGTTTTGAAATGTTTTTTGATGTGATTAATAAATTTTTTAAGTCCCTATTTGTATTTTAGGTGGAAATCAGCATCCGGAACAGTTTCAATGTCTAGTTTAAAATATATATATTTGTGATCGCTATGGGATTCCGTGTCCAAGACACCCCAGTTTTTGACAAAATGTGCTATAGAATTGGATATAAGGGTTAAATCTGGGAAACCAACATGAGTAGTAGATTGGAATGTCGGACCATAGTCTATCACGTTACAAATATTGAAATTGTTAGAGGCTATGAACTCGGTTAGCCTCCGGCCCCTATAGTTATCCGAGTCATAGCCCCAGCGTTTGGCTTTACAGTTAAAATCTCCAACAACAAGGTTAAAAGTATTTAAAAAGTTAAAATCATCGAATTCTTTTAAAGTTTCGTCGATATCAAAATGGGGCGGGAAGTAACAATTTAAAATATTCAGGATAAAGTCATTAAAATATAGTTCAACACAGACCGAATTGGCTGTGCTGAACTTAAAATAAACATTTAAATTTTTATTAAAAATATAAATAATAGCTTTTTTGTCGTTGGAGATGAAGGTCCGACACCCGAAAAAAGCTGTGGCTGGTTCCCCCTTTATTAGGTGGGGGTCCTGGATAGCGATAAAATCGAGGTTCAAATCCCTAGCGATCGGATATATCGCAGAGTGTGCTGCCTCACAATGATTTAAGTTAATTTGAATCCCACGGAGAGTTTTAATATCCATAATCAGTTCGATTCTTTATGATTTCTTTTTGTCTCTGGTAAGAACGACATCTGCGATCAAGGCTGCTATGATTGATGCCGAAATTGGTGTTAAAACGCTCGTTTGAACTGGCACAGTTAATGCAGCAAGTTCTCTTGCATTTGTGGGCCCTCCCCTGGGTGTTATATTCCCCACAGCGGTCGCAAATTGGAGGCTCCTCTCTCTTGTTGCAATTTTTGGTGGTGTGCCCAAAACCAAGACGGTGTTTACACTGCTTCACGCTAAAGAACTCGGACACACGCAACCGTGACCATTCATAATATAACCCCCCTTTCTCCCTTATTTCCTTAAGTCTTGGGTGGTACCGAGAGGACCCAATGATTGGAGGTATTGTTTTTATTTTTGATAGGAAAATCTATCTTGAAGAGGGGTTGGGAGGAGGAGTCGGCCAAAAATAAGTTTTTCTCTATGAGTCCTGTCCTCAGGTCCTCTTCAGAAACGGATGTTGGTAAGTTGTATAATATGACCTGAGGACGTTTCTTGCTTGGAATAATAAAATTGAAGATTTCTGGAATATTGGAGTCCCTCAAAAGCTTCTCTTTGATGTGGAGGGACTCCTCTGGGTTGGCCGAGGTGATTTTCAGTCCCCCTCCAAAGATGGGGTTGACCCCTCTTACCCTTATGGATGGGTCCTCTCTTTTTAAAAAGTCCAAAATTTTTCCTTTGTTTTCATCATAGTTATTGCGGTCCGGCATTTTTGGTTTGATAAGGAGGACACTTTCGTTGTTTTTAATGGGGGTCGGGGAGGGATGTGTGGGACCCGCGACAGTTTTGGCAAATGATTGAGCCTCACTAAGCCGATTTTTAATTTCAGAGAGTGCAAGGTCCCACTCCTCTTGCTTTTTTGATAATTGGACCCCCATTTCGTGAATTATTTTTCTAGTTTCAGTAAGGTCCTCCTGGGGTTTTCCTTCCCTTAAAGATTGTAGTTGCCCCATTAGCCGATAGTTCTCGCTTTGTAGTAGATATATTTTGGATTTCATACAGTTGGGATCTAGATTGGAATTTAAATCCTTTAGGTGGAATATCTGGCCCTGTAATACGTTATAACTCAAGGCCATACCCCCCAGAGAGTCTATAAAAAATTTAGGTAGTCGGTGATGATTTGGTTACTGACCCTGATCCCAAATTGGCGTTTCTTAGATATAAGGTCGGAGGAGAAAAGTTCGTATTCTTTTAGTTTTTCTATGATTATTTTATCCAGGCCGGGTGGAAGCCCTAAGTTGGGGATCTTGTCTAAAAGGGCTTCCAAAACATTAGGTGATTTTTTATCCAATTTCCCAGCCTGGGTAAGGGGATGGTCAGGGTCAGGTATATCGGTGGTTGTTTGTTTAGTTTTGGCAGTTTGGTTATTTATTAGTAGATTTCCCCGAGCCCTTGCCCTAGTTCTGGGCTTTTTGAAAGAACTGGACTCAGGGGATTTGGGGGAGGCTGAGTCGTTAATGTTTTCCGAAGGCGAATTTGGACTGTTCGGGCCAGAACTCGATGATCCCAGCGAAAACTCGGCTATGGGAAGATCGAAGCTAGAGTTTTTAGGAGATGCCGGACCGGGGTCGGGAATGTCCAAAATTATGTCCCCTGAAGTTGACATTTCAAAAGTCTTAAGAATAAAATTGGGATGTTAAAAGTATTTAAAAAGTATGGATAAGTATAATCTAAATTTGCAACACTGGCCAACTAAGGTCCCTAACGGTCCGATAGTTTATAAAATGTAGGATAAAATACAGTATAGAATAGTCAAATAATTTAAAAGTATATTTTAAAAATAGCAACCAGGCAGCAAACAGTATGAGATTAAATACAAATACACATAAACATTTAGATAAAATAAAAATGATAAAATTGAATAAAAGTACTTTAAAATTCAAGTTTCAGAGAACTCACCAATGTCGGTGTTTGCAGTTGTTAAAAACCAGAGAGTGCGGATGAAAAATCAAAACAAAGTTCACAGCTGATTAAAAATGTGCTCTAGTTGGTCATGGCTCTAGTGTAGTCGATGCATCCATTAAGTCCGGGTTCAAGAATGAAAGATGGAACAGCTCTTGTTGGACGATGAACCAAGCGATGATTACGGAAACAGGATTCGAGAGATGATAGTCCTGGCAACAACCACAGGTGAAGATGAAGTAGAATGAAGACACTGATGGGCGTAGATGTTAAAATCAAAACAAGGACTTTCTGTAGTTCACGTTTGAAGAAAGTTCCTTTCGGAGAGTTCGGTTTTGAAATTCCAGCACCAGCACTTCAGACGGTAAAACACTATCTATTGAATTTAAATATAATTGAAGTGATGTAGTAGTTATTGAAGGTCAATGAACTTCTGTATGAATAAGATAGGTTGTTGATAGTTGAGCCGGTTGAGCCAGGTGGGCGTTTCCGTCGCTGTTAGAACTCAATGGGTAGCATCCAGTGCAACGGGTGGATACATCCTTGTTTCTCCAATACGTACATAAGGCGAGCATTGACAATGCGCTCAAAGATCTTACAAAGACAGTTTGTTAAAGCAATCGGCCTGTAATTCAGAGGGTTGGAAGAATCTTTGCCGGGTTTTAATATTGGAATCGCAACAGCTTCACGCCATTGTCTAGGATACGTTTGCTCAGTCCATATTCTGTTAAAAAGCAGTAACAGATTGGAAAGGGAAGTTGTATTCAAATGGCGGAACATGTTATACGCGATTCCGTCTAGTCCAGGGCTGGTATCGTGGGTTTCAGATAATGCCATTTCCAATTCATACATCTGAAACTCACAGTTATAAGGGAATGTGTTTCGGTCATTAAAACATAAAGGCAACCGTTCCGCGCGCTTCTTAACAGCCAAAAAAGGATTGTAGGAATCGATTGCGGATATTTGTGCAAACGCTTGACCGAGAACATTGGTCACATCTAATGGGGCAGAATACACAATATTTCCTTCATTTAAAATAGGAATGGATGTTTCAGTGTAAATCCCATTAGCAGCCTTTACCTTCTTCCACAAAGTTTTACTAGAGGTGTTGGGAGTAACAGAAGAAACAAAGGATATCCAGGATTCTCTCTGGCTATACCGGCGAATGCGGCGAGCTAGCGCTCTGGCTCTTTTAAAAGCGATAAGGTTCTCAGTTGTTGGGTACCTTCGAAAGATGTTCCATAATTTTTTCTGCTGTTTGTGACTATCACGGCAAGCTTCATTCCACCACGGTCCGCGAAATTTTTTTAGACGTGGGGAACTTTTTGGAATAGTGGTATTTGCGGCGTTTATTATTATATCAATAACATGTTGTATTGCTTCCGATATGTCTGATGTACTGACCATAGCCTGAGTGATATCTGCCAATTGCATAAATGCAGCCCAGTCTGCTCGTTGGAAAAGGTAACGTTGAGGGCATGCAGTCGCATTACCTCCATCAGCATATGAGACAACTGGGAAATGGTCACTATTGTATAAATATTTTTCTACAGAAATGTTCATCAATGGCAAGAGTTCAGGAGAGCAAATGGCTAGATCAAGACTATGGAAGGTACGTGTGGGTCCATGGAAATAAGTCTTCTCTTCATTATTGAGCAAGCAGAGACAGTTGTTAGAAATAAACTGCTCAATCTGCCGCCCACGAGAATTTGTGTTATCCGCACCCCACAACGTACTATGGCCGTTGAAATCTCCTAGTAGAATAAAAGGCGAAGGAAGCTGGTCCACTAAGTTGTCAAGATTTTGTTGACGTATGATACCATTAGGTGGTAAATATATAGAGCAGACTGTGACCAAAGATCGTACATGAACCTGTACAGCCACGGCCTGAAGAGAAGTTTGCAACCAATACAAACAGGATGAAACTTAATGATGGTCTTTATATCAAACAGTTTGGACCGAATGCCGCGACAATTCCAGGAGACGAAGGTACCCATTAAGAGAGGTTTTGATGGGGAAAGATAATGTGCATTTGTTGGAGTTGCCAAATCTTCGCAACTCATCCCGAGATCATTTTCATCCTCAAAAGGATGCAATTTTATATCGAGGCTATTGGGCATGCCACCAAAGATGGACGATAAGTCCTTATGGACAATACCCTGCGTCGCCAGCCCCAGAGCGACAGAATTTTTTGACTTTCCTGCTTTTAACTTCAATGGGAGATCTTTTTGAGAAAGGCCTCGTTTCGCTAATCTTAATGGGAGCGACGATGTTTTTGATTTTCGTTTAGGTTTCTCTCTAGTTTCCTTGGGAGGATCAGGATTACTGCTGATAGAGTTTTCAGTGTCTGAATAGGAGGTTTTAATATTATCTTTTGTTTTTGTAGATTGTTTAATACAGTTTGCACATGAACAATTAGCACAAAGCGTTTTTTTAATTACGGAAGCGTAAGTAATACCAGGAGTAGGAGTCTGAGCTTGAACTCTACGTCTTGCTTCAGGATAAGTTAAGTTTTCTTTAATTTTTATTGTTCCGATTTGTTTTTCCAGCTGCCAACGCGGGCAGGATCTAGAGTAAGACGTATGATTAGCACCGCGATTCACGCACTTTTCAGGTGCGACACATTGCTTGCTATCGTGGCCTTTTTCTGCGCAGCGTGCGCAAGTGTCGGTTCCACGGCAATTTAATCGTGAGTGGCCAAAGCATTGGCACTTGAAACATCTGAGTGGATTCGGGTTGTAGGGTTTAACAGGCAACTTGATATAGCCGGCATAGACATGTTCAGGTAATTTAGGCGATTTGAATGTCAGAATATGGTGTTTTGTTTCAATTATCTCACCATCCCTCTTGATGGTAATGCATATTACATTTATTACTCCCTGAGGTTTCATCTCCTCTGTGATTAATTCGACAGGAAGATTGAAAATTTCACCACAGGTAATTACACCTTTGGATGTATTTAGTGACTGGTGAGGACTGACACTAACTAGAATTGTTGTTAACGCTTTCAGCTTTTGTATATTCTGGGCTTGTTTTCGAGTGTTGACTTCTACCAACAAGTTACCAGACTTCATCTTTTTTATTGAAGACACTTCACCAACCGTAGCTGTGATTGCCTTTTGGACTAAAAATGGAGACACTGTCTGAAAAGTTTCATTTGTATCTGATACTCGCTTTACTATGAAAAATCTATCAAAATGTAGTTCAGAATTAGAATCGATATCCACTTTATGACGCCCACTGAAGGGACCACGTTTGGAGGAGCCCATACTATATTACAAAAGATTCGGGTCCGACGGCACCGCCCACCACGGAGCCCAACAAGGGAAGGCAGCCACCGGCTCTGGACATTTCCAACCTCGGTACTTACCCTAGTGCTAATCGGTACCTATACGCTGGGAGTTACCCCTGGGGACAGTGACCACCCTTAACGCCAAGCGCAAGGAGTAACCCCTTCACTTGATCCCTAGCAGCCTAGCCACTCAGGTGACTAGGTACCAGCCGATTAATACACCGGGGACCACAGTGCACCACCCGTCTAATGGGTCGCCACGCACGGCCAACACGTGGGGTTTTTGGCTGTCCATGAGAAGCAAGAAGCAAACAGAGCGGCGACAGCTTCTCATGGAGAGCTCCCTCGCCTGCCGTCGAGGGAAGGAAAAAAGCAGAAAGCAGAAGGCGCAGTGGAGAGTAAACCTAAAGGGAGTAAAGATCCCTGGGAACCTCGGGATTGGGACACCCGTACTCACCTATAGTAGGTGAGCCCCTGAGGGGAGTAGGCTTTCGGGCGTTGCGCTTTGGCAAGATCAACTATGTCACTAATTACTTGGATATCGATGACAAAGATTTTGTTGTTCTTTATGGCGATGATGTTTAGTTTTCTCTTGCCAGAAGGCGTGACAAAGATCGATTCCTGGTGGGCCAGGTAGTTGCGTCTTACGAGGGCTCTCGCATGATAATTATTTACAGCATTATGTCTGGTGAATTGATTTCTGTAGGCTCTTTATCAAGCATGAGAAATGTGGTTTAATGTCTCTTTTCGGTTGCAGCGTGCCCTACAAAATTTATCTTTTAGTGTTATGTTCCGGGAGCTTCTTGAGGCCGTAGGCAGGCAGCTGATTCTAGTTCTAGATTCTAGTTCTAGCTGATTCTAGTTAACAGGTTGATGTAATCTCTTGAGGAACAAGAATCTATTGTGTGAATGGACCCAGTCGTGTTGAAGGGGCATCAAGCAACCGCTACAAAGTGGCGCCCCCTCAACGGACTGATAAAATTTGTTGGAAAAGTAAAAAGCGGTATCTGATGAGGCAAGGACACTTTTCACTCGGTTCTTTAGTAAGTAGCCCCCGGAAGCCTCTCCGAGACAGTCACGGGACAAGACCTTAGGAAGAGGCCAAGTCTCGAGAGCCTTCACAAGAGAACCGAAACCCGGAGACAATGCTTACCAAGCCCACCTTCCGCAACAGACGAATATGTTTGCCACAACAACGTGGCAGCAGAGTCTCACAGTGTATCAAAACCTGAATGACAACAACAAAAATGCCTTCAGATCCCTTCTTTATTTCCCCTCAGGGGCTCACCTTCTTTAGGTGAGTACGGGTGTCCCAATCCCGAGGTACCCAGGGATCTATGCTCCATTTATGCTTACTCTCCTCTACGCCTTCTGCTTTTTGCTTGGTCCTTCCATCCCTCGACGGTAAGCGAGGGAGCTCTCCATGAGAAGCTGTCGCCGCTCTGTTTGCTTCTTGCTTCTCATGGACAGCCAAAAACCCCACGTGTTGGCCGTGCGTGGCAACCCATTAGACGGGTGGTACACTGTGGTCCCCAGTGCATCAATTCGGCTGGTAACCTAACAATTTGGTTAGTTTGCTAGGGATCAAGCGAAAGGGCCATTCTCTGGGGCTTGGCGTTAAGGGTGGTCAACGTTCCTGGAGGTGGCTCTGAGCGTATAGGTCTTGACTAGCACCATGGTAAGTGCCGAGGCTGGATTTCTCAGAGCCGGTAACTGCCATCCCTTGTAGGGCTCGGTGGTGGGCGGTGCCGTCGGGACCCGAATCTCATGACCTTTTGTGCATGGGTAAAAAAAACAAAGATCCCTTCAGTGGGCATCAAATGCAAAACGATTTATGTTCAAAACATTTCGATAAGTTTTTTATTTTGAAAAGAGTATCTTCTACCAACGATACGTTTCATTCCGTTTCACCTTTTTTAGTTGAAAAATGCATATCGGCACATCTTGGAACAGTATCAACTGTTCGGAAATTACGTTCGGGGGATTTGCTCATTGAGGTTCTCTCTCAAAAACAAGCTCACCAGATTTTGAAAATGACAAACATTGCATCCTTTCCCGTAACCGTCAGTGCACATTCGACTTTAAACTTTTCCAAAGGAGTAATATCTTGCGGAGAACTTTTTCATACTCCAGTTGCTGAAATAACCAAGGATTTGGAAAGTCAAGGGGTTACTCATGTCCGTCGTATAACAATACGAAAAAATGGACAACTCCTTGAAACCAAACATTTGATACTAACATTTCATTCGTCTAAAATACCTGAATACATTAAAGCTGGTTACATGAAATTGGCAGTCCGGCCTTATATCCCCAATCCCTTGCGATGTTTCAAGTGCCAACGTTTTGGTCATTCCAAAGCTTCTTGCCGCGGATCTCTAACTTGCGCCCGCTGTGCAGAAACAGGCCATGAAAACTCTAACTGTACCGCACCGGAAAAATGCTTCAATTGCAAAGGTTCGCACACGTCCTTTTCTCGCTCCTGTCCATCGTGGATTTTGGAAAAGGAAGTGATTGCTGAAAAGGTGAAGAAAGGCATTTCATATCCGGAAGCAAAGCGAATGGTGAAAGCTCGTAAATCTGTTGATGGATCCAGCTATTCTAATGCTGCCAAGAAAATGCTGGAAACAAGAGGCACTCAGATAATGCCTATAATCATGCATGTTGATAATAATCCGTTCCAACCATCTTATGCACCCTCTGAAATTTGTCCCAAATCTGAATCATTTATAAAAGACTTTTCACACAGTATTCCCATGGAAGACACTTCTAAAGATATCCCACAGTGTAAAGTTGCTGCCACTTCACAAAACTTAACAAGTTTCAAAACCGTTATTAACAGGAAAAAATTTAAGAAAAACTCCAAGCCTAAAGATAATAAAAGCATGACCACAAATATGTCAAATCGTAACACAGACAGTGATATAGAATCAGATAATACAATAGAATATAACCCTTATGAAACAATTGATGAAACTCCACCTGTTCCAGAATCTATCGCTTCCACCACAGTTGATAAAACTGTTTTTAAACAAAGTCCCCAAGACTGTCAAGTTCAATGGGTTGATCTTAAAGATTTTCATTGTGAATCTTTAAGTACCCCCATTCATAACAGATACTTGAAGAAACATCGAATCAAAAGATTACAATGATTTTTTTTTCTTTTTACTTGGTTTTATAATTTATTGTACTTGTTTTAATGTTACGAGTGTTGCACCTTTTGAATTTCATTGGTATTTTAATCTTTTAACATTTTTGGAAAAATTTACTTTCTGGGATGCGAGTTGCAACTTTAAAAACACTACGAATATTCATTACTAGATGTCTTGCATTTTATCACGAATTTAATTTTAAATTGTATGAGTGAATTGCACTTAGCTTTCATTAATACCATTTGTTTGGCGCAGTATAGCCATATTTGGCTCTTGCGCCATTAAATCTCACAATACCATACCATACCATACCCTTCTTTATTTCAAAGCTGCTTAGCCTCATAAAGTTCATTATGTAGAAATACACCTTAACAAACAGAAGAAAAAAAACAAGTCCTTTACTTTGAGCAGATAACTCATACCTTCATTAATTTAACTTAGGAAAAAACAGAGTAAGAGATAGTTAGAAGAAGAAAGCATCAAAGTAAAAACATCTCAATATATTTCAAACGTGCCGGAAGTCACCGCATCCTATCTACTTCCGATCACGCAACTTCCGATCTTCTATAGCAAAGTCATGAAAAAACAAGTGACGTTGCATAAAGGGGGATGAGACTACCTTTTCGGTTAATAAATGCCCCTCCTCTCATCACCAGAAAACATGTAGACTCCGCTCAGAGTTCACAACTTCAGAAATTAGAACACACAAAGTACTAATCTTATCAATTACATTTAAAGCAATGTTTAATTCAATAATTCAATTCAATAATTCAATTAGAACACACACACACACAAAGTACTAATCTTATCAATTACATTTAAAGCAATGTTTAATTCAATAATTCAATTTAACATTTTAATCAAACAATATAACTAATAATACATCCGAATACGCTATTGTAACGTCATTGCCAATAGTGATAATGTTAATCAGCTAATTGATCATGAACATGAAACGTTTCATGTCCCATCTAGTGAAATGCCACAGGACCTGCATAAATTTTAAACTGTTACTTATAAGAAAAAATATAAATACGATCACAAGCAAAATTCTGAAAATATATTGTATTCTAAATTCTAGAAAACTTTTCCTCGACAAGTCTCCCAATCTATGCCAGTCTCTGACTTTAGCTCTTCGCATTCCATTAATTTTAAATCGGCTGATAAAATGGATGAAGCCAACTCTGAACTTGAATTTAAGACCACTAATAAACCCAGTCCAAACACTGACAGTGAAATAGAATCGGATAATGCAATAGAATACAACCCTCATGAAATAATTGATGAAACACCACTTGCTCCGGAACCCTCTCCGACTTCATCAAGGTTGATTAACTATTTTTAAACAAAGCCCCCAAGAATGTTAATGGATTGATCTTAAAATTTTTTACAGTGAACCTTTAAGTACACCTATACATAGCAAATACTTGAAGAAACATCGAATCAAGAGATTACAATAACTTTTTTCTTTTCACTTTTTTTTGTAATTTATTGTACCTATTTTAATGTTATAAGGAGATGCATTTTCACCTTTCAAATTTCATCGATATTTCAATCTCTTAACATTTTTGGAAACATTTTCTTTACGGGATGTAATTTGCATTTTTATAAACGCTGATACCTTCCTTCATTATTGGATGTCTTTCATTTTATCACGAGAAATTATTTTAAACTAATTGAATTGCACGTGATATTTTTAATACAATTTGTTTGGCACAATATTAATCTACATATGCCAAGATCAAAATACTTTCTACATTAGATTTAAAACTAAGTGCTTTTAGCATCACATAAATAGATGCAACAATAAATAGAAATAGATTCAACAAATATATACATAAAATGATGCTCAAATTCTTATGTCCGGTTTACAGAAGAATCAATAAGTATGATAACCTATCACTATATATACCACATCAAAAATTTTCCAAATCTACATGCAATAAAAAACATGTCCGATTTCAGCATCCATGCTCGACCCAACCAGAAAAAAATTCAAAAATAATCTAAGTTATAACATATAACACGTGATTATTTGAACAATTAAAAAAAATATTATACCACCATTTGATAATGCATATTCCTATACCTGCATCCAAAAAGGTTCATTTTAAATATATAGAAATAGATAACATTGAGGATTGTGTAAATCGGGCACGTAATATAATTAATACCAAAAATCTATACACTTTTTCCGTACCAAAAATAATGAATTATGCAATATTTACACATGACAAGAATAATTTCACACCTTGAGTCGATATTTTATATCGATTCATTCCTCCTTCCTCTTTTGCATGACCATGACTTCACACATTCATTTACACTAAATACATTCATTGCAATAGAAACGCGACAAAGAATCAACTATATACACTAATGATTATTCAAGAAGATTAATTTTAAGAGACTTTATCATTTTTCAGATGGTGGCAGAAAAACAAACCACATCAATAGTCACATGCAAGATTAAATTGAAATACAAACAATAATTCAAAATTCAAGAAAATTCCAAAATCTAACTTCTCAAAAATGTAAAACATTTTCAGAAAGTTCAACAGGTTAATACTCAAAAACATTTTCAACAAAACTCTTCAATTCATTCTGTGTTAAAGGCTTCGTAAATACAGTGGCTTCCAAAATTGAGTATACACTGTACTCTTTCTTCTTTAATTTTGTTCTTTTTGATCTTAAAATTCCTAGTTATAACTAATATTTATAAGAACGCCGAAATATACATTAACAAAAGTATTAGGCTAAAAAACAAAACAGAGGAATCAATAATATTTTTATTGCAGTCATTTTTATGTCAAAGTTACAAATTCCAAAGTCACAAAATTGAGTATACGCCTAATAAAATATGCGACTTAATTATCATATTTATTTCCAAATGAATAAGTAAAATAGTTTTGTTACTTTAATTGGCAATCATTTATTTCCATGCTAAAACAAACGTTTTGGTTATCATAATGAGCCCCAGAAATGAAGGTTGAAATTCGGAAACTTGTTATTCGATTGTTTGACGGTAAATATCTACAAGAAATTGCAAGGGAAATTCAACGTAGTCACGAATACGTTCAAAGAATTATCCAGAAGCATAAAATGTATGGACAAATTGCTAAGCCTGGAAGAGGAAGACAAAAAAATCCTCAGTGCCAAGAAGAATTATTCGAGAGGTAGCCAACAATCCTAAGGTGAGTGCTAGAAAAATTGCTACATCTACTTCAAGAACATTTGGAAAGTGTGCTTTCGCAGAATTGAAGCAGAATTTAAAGAGTAATCCAAAAAGCAAATTATAATGGTGGCGTAGCAAAAACAAAACCATTCATTTCCAAAGAAAATAGAGAGAAAAGAATTTCATTTGCTAAATGTCATATTTCAAAGCCTCCTGACTTCTGGAATCAAGTAGAATTCAGTGACGAAACCAAGTTTTTGGTAGGGATGGTCGATGTCCCCTCAGGGACTCAAATTTTTTAGGTGGGTACGGGTGTTCTAGTCCCGAGGTACGCAGGGTTCTATACTTCCTTTACGTTTATTCTCTCCTACGCCTCCTGGTGTCTGCTTGATCCTTCCCTCCCTCAACGGCAAGCGAGGGAGCTCTGCAGGATAAGCTGTCGCCTCTCTGTTTGCTTTTCATGGATAGCCAAACACCCCACGTGTTGGCCGTGCGTGGCGACCCATTAGACGGGTGATACATTTCGGTTCCCGGTGTATCAATCGTCTGGTATCCTAGACACATGACTGGGCTGCTTAAGGGGATCAAGAGAAGGGGTCACTCCTTGGACTTGGCGTTAAGGGTGGTCACTGTCCCTGGTAGTGACTCTCAGCGTATAGGTTCTGATTAGCATCATGGCAAGTGCCGAGGTTGGCAATTACTAAAGCCGGTAACTACCATCCCTTATAGGGCTCCGTGGTGGGCAGTGCTGTCGGACCTCAATGTCGCATGGCTCTTAATGTTAATACTGATTGTAATGCTTATTATAAATTTTTTGTTATTTCATCTAAATAAAGTTCATTGAAAAAAGTATCGCCACTCTTGATACATAAAGCAATTATTTTAATTGTAGGTGAAGTAAAAACTATCAAAACATTAAACAATGGGAATCTGTTAATTGAAATAAAAAACCAACAGCAATCTCAAAACATAATGAAATTGAAGCAAATTGCAGAAATGCCCGGCACTGTTACTGCACACAGTTCACTTAATCAAACCCAGGGAGTAATCTTGTAGAAAGAGTTCAAGAGAGAGCTTGAAGCAGTCATTTTGGATAACTTAAGAGAACAGAAAGTAATTGACGTTCAAAGGATAAGTATCAAGAAAAATAACCAAAACATTTCTACCAAACATCTGATTTTAACTTTAAATACACCAGCCTTACCAAAATCTGAGCAAATATCCTACATAATCTGTCCAGTTAAGCCATATATTCCAAATCCACTCCATTGCTTCAAATACCAGAAATTCGGACACACAATAACAGCTTGCAAAGGGACCAGAGAAATTTGTGCCCGATGCTCTCTCCCAGATCATAAAAATGATAACTGCTCTGCTCCAACGCCGAAATGCTTAAACTGCAATGCCGAACTTCCATCTTATTTCAGATTATGTCCAAAATTTAAAATAGAAAAAGAAATAAAATCAATAAAAATTACAAAAAACATCTTTTCCCGAAGCTAGAAAAATTGTAATGGACAGAATGCATAAACCAGGTTTCTCCTTCTCGGAAACCCTAACAACCAATATTATACCTTCAGCACAAACAAACCAGCAAAATCCTCAAACTAATGCAACTGCTATAGACACTCCCCTAATGCACATAACAACCAAAACCGCTAATAACGATATGATAACCATAAAACGAAGTGACTGGTTAGCTCTTCTCGAAATAAAAAAAGCACTTGAGAAAACTTATTCATCTGCTCCCACTTGTCAGACCATTTCAAACCAGCCTGTTACGCCAATAGATCAATGACCTTCTACTTCTCCCTCAGTTAGCAATAGTGACTCTCAAAATAATGCAATAGTACCTACTGAAACAACTTCATCAAATATGGAAATAACGCCACTACAAATTTCATCTATTCCGAAAACATCTTCATTTTCGGAGAATAATTCAAATGTGAAATCACGTGTCAAAAACGCTCGTGATTCTAGAAAGCATGAGAAAGAGAGGGATTTGGCTCCAAAACGTAAAGAAAAACACTCAGCTAAACGTGCGCCACCACTTCCCGCCCCTCAGGGGCTCACCTGCTATAGGTGAGTACGGGTGTCCCAATCCCGAGGTACTCGGGGATCTTTACTCCCTTTATGTTTACTCTTCTCTACGTCTTCTACTTTTTGCTGTGTTTTTCTTTCCCTCGACGGCAAGCGTGGGAGCTCTCCATGAGAAGCTGTTGCCGCTCTGTTTGCTTCTTGCTTCTCATGGACAGCCAAAAAACCCCACTTGTTTGCCGTGCGTGGCAACCCATTAGACGGGTGGTACATTTTGATCCCCGGTGTATCAATCGGCTGGTATCCCAGCGATTTGGCTGGTCTGCTCAAGGGGATCAAGCGAAGGGGTCATCTTCTGGGGCTCTGCGTTAAGGGTGGTAGACGTTCCTGGAAGTGGCTCTTAGCGTATAGGTCCTAACTAGCACCAAGGTAAGCGCCGAGGCTGGAAAGATCTAGAGCCGGTGGCTGCCTTCCCTTGTTGGGCTCCGTGGTGGGTGGTGCCGTTGGGACCGGAATTTTTTCCCTCTTTGTATGGGTCCTTCTAACTGCACCGTAGTCACTGTAGATACAAAGTTTTTCATCATGTCAACAATGGATACGTTTCATGAAATCTCACCTTTTATAGTTCACAAGCTCATTTTATCTCATATTGGGGAAGTAAAGAATGTAAAAAAACTGAAATCTGGGGACTTACTCATTGAACTATCTAATCCTACCCAAGCAGCCCCCTCAGGGGCTCACCTACTGTAGGTGAGTACGGGTGTCCCAATCCCGAGGTACCCAGGGATCTTTACTCCCTTCATGTTCAAACTCCCCTATGCCTTCTGCTTTCTGCTGTTTTTTCCTTCCCTCGACGGCAAGCGAGGGAGCTCTCCATGAGAAGCTGTCGCCGCTCTGTTTGCTTCTTGCTTCTCATGGACAGCCAAAACCCCACGTGTTTGCCGTGCGTGGCAACCCATTTGACAGACGGGTGGTGCACTGTGGTCCCCGGTGTATCAATCGGCTGGTACCTAGTCACCTAAGTGGCTAGTTTGCTAGGGATCAAGCGAAGGGGTTACTCCTTGGGCTTGGCGTTAAGGGTGGTCACTGTCCCCGGGGGTAACTCCCAGCGTATAGGTACCGATTAGCACTAGGGTAAGTGCCGAGGTTGGAACTGTCCAGAGCCGGTGGCTGCCTTCCCTTGTTGGGCTCCGTGGTGGGCGGTGCCGTCGGGCCCGAAATTTTCTTAATATCGCATGGCTCCTCCCAAGAAATCTCCCTTCAGTGGGCATCGCAAAATACCTAATCTCATTACCAACCTTCCACATTTTGACTGCTATTTTATAATTAAGCGAATGAGTGATAAAAACGAAAATTTTAATTCTGTATCACCTTTTTTAGTGCAGAAAGCAATTTCTGCAATAATTGGTGAAGTCGCTGCCATACGGAAAATGCGTTCTGGTGACTTGCTGATCGAGGTTTCCACGAAAAAGCAAGCACAGCAAGTAATAAAAATGAAAGCTTTAGCTCGCATCCCTGTAACCGCTGCCTCTCACACATCTTTAAATTATTCCAAGGGTGTAATAACATGTGGTGAATTGTTCAATGTTCCCCTTGAAGAAATCACTGCTGAATTGAAACCGCAAGGAGTGACTTACGTACGCCAAATTTCCATTAGGCGGGATGAGCAGCTCCTTCCCACGAAGCATTATATACTTACATTCCATAGACCAACAATCCCAGAATTCATATATGCAGGATACATTAAACTACCGGTCCGACAGTACATCCCAAATCCCTTGAGATGTTTTAAATGCCAGCGTTTCGGCCATTCGAAGATTAATTGCCGAGGGACACAAACATGCGCCCGCTGTGCAGGAAAAGACCACGATAGTGAACAGTGTAACGCCCCCGAAAAATGCGTCAACTGCGGAGGCTCTCATACTTCGTTTTCTCGAGCCTGTGGACGCTGGAAAGAGGAAAAACAAATAACCTCCATTAAATTTAAAGAATCTATTTCGTATCCTGAAGCAAGGAAAAAAGTATTGGCTCAAACACCCAAACCTGGTGTGAGTTATGCTACCGTTGCAAAAACACCTTTCTGTGCCAACTGTAAATGCACAAATTGTGTAAAATATAACCCCCAAACTACAACTATTGAAAAATCTTCAGATTCTGAGGTAGAAAATACAGCATCCAGTGCACCTGAAACTAACAAACCATTTCGATCTAAATCAAACTCTAATTCGCAAAGATCACTTAAGCTAAAGCTTTCAAAACGGGGACTCTCGCCAAAAGATTTAAGATCAAAGTTAAAAAAATCTACAGCACAAAATTCTGTCGCTTTGGGACTTGCGACACAAGGTAATGTTAATAAGGACCTAACGTCCATTTTTGGCAAACCTAAAAGTCCCGATTCCATTTCCCTCCATCCGTCTGACGAGGAGGATGAATTACAAATGAGTTGCGATGTTTCGCCAACTCTTAGAAACACTTGCTCCAATAAACTCGATACTTCTGTTACTTAATGGGAACTTTCATCTCTTGGAACTGTCGTGGTCTTCGGTCCAAAGTTGTTGGCATAAAACATATAATTAATCAGCTCCATCCTGCTTGTTTTGCTTTTCAGGAAACATTCCTTAAACATGATATTGCTGTGAAATTCCGTGGCTATAACTGTGCTCGGAAAGACGCTAACACTGGAAATAATCCTTCCGGTGGTGTCTGCATATTAACATCCAACCTTTACCCGAGCTCTCATTTAAATTTACAGACTTCCTTACAAGCTGTGGCTGTTCAAGTCCATATACGGACCCTTGTCACAGTTTGTAGTATATATTTGCCACCACACGCTGTCATTAACCAATACGAACTTAATAGTTTAGTGGACCAACTACCCAAGCCGTTCTTGCTTCTTGGTGATTTTAATGCTCATAGTACTTTGTGGGGTTCGGAAAATACAAATTCTCGTGGGCGACAGATTGAAAAGTTTATCACTGATAACTCTCTCTGTCTGCTCAATAAAGACGAGGAAACATATTTCCATGAGCCCACACGTACAGTCTGGATCTGGTTATTTGCTCTCCCGATCTCTTTCCGTTGCTCAGTTTCACAGTTGGGAGTGATCTCTATGATAGTGATCACTTCCCCTTAATGGTCTACTTTGTTGATAGAGGCGGCGTGACTTCCTGTCCCCCGCGTTTCCTATTCCAGCGGGCAGACTGGACTGCTTTCGCGCAACAGGCAATAATTTCGGAGAATATGATCAGAACGACTAATATTACAGAAGCTATACAAAATGTAGTTGACTGCTTAATTGACGCTGCGAACAATAACATCCCCAAAAGCTCTCCACGTCTGAGGAAATTCCCGAGACCATGGTGGAATGAAGCTTGCCGCGACAGTCACCGAGAACAAAAAAAGCGCTGGAATATTTTCCGAAGATATCCCACAACAGATAATTTAATTGCTTTTAAACGTGCTAGAGCCAATGCTCGTCGTATCCGTAGAAAAACCCAGAGAGAATCTTGGATTAATTTCATCTCTTCCATCACAGCCTTTACATCTTCGAAACTACTCTGGAAGAAGGTTAAAGCGGCTAGTGGTATTCATAAAGAATTTTCTATTCCTGTTCTGGAGACAGAAAATGGAAGTATATCATCCCCATTAGATGTCGCCAATGCTCTCGGATATGCATTTGCACCGGTTTCTTCTGCTGATTCATATAAGCCTTCATTTGTAGAAATGAAGAATCGTGAACAACAGAAACAGTTGTGTTTTTATACTCGAAAATCCCTTCCATGTAATTCGGAATTCAAAATGCACGAATTGCTAACGGCGTTATCGAAGACTCATGATACCAGTCCTGGTCCTGATGGAATCACATATAACATGCTTCGCCATTTGTCTGTCACTTCTCTTTCCAATCTGTTAATCTTATTTAATCGCATTTGGATTGAACAGAAGTTCCCATCGCAATGGCATGAAGCTATTGTGATTCCAATCCTGAAACCTGGCAAGGTCTCCTCTAACCCTCTGCACTATAGGCCTATTGCACTCACAAGTTGTCTATGCAAGACACTTGAGCGCATGGTTAATGCCCGTCTTATATTTGAACTGGAAAGGAAAGAATGCATCCCGTTGCTGCAAAGTGGTTTTCGCAGAGGAAGGTCGACATTTGATAATATTGTGCTACTTGAAACTCAAATTCGCAATGCATTTGCCCGTCGAAATCATCTGGTCTCTGTCTTCTTCGACATTGAAAAGGCCTATGACCGTACCTGGCGGTATGGTATTCTCTCTGCACTAGCAAATTTTGGATTTAAGGGAAATTTGCCCATGTTTTTAAAACACTTTTTATCGTTGCGCACATTTCGTGTTCGGGTTGGTAATTTATATTCCGATCCTTTTATTCAAGCTGAAGGTGTTCCACAGGGAAGTATCCTCAGTGTTACACTTTTTATCAGTCATTTCAGTCAAATTCTTAATGTTTTACCCTCATCTATTCAAGCTACATTATATGTCGACGATCTTCAGATCTCCTGCCCAGGGAGCAATATCCGCTTAATAGAGCGCCAACTGCAGGTTGCCGTTAACAAACTCGTAGGATGGTGCGATGAAAACGGGCATACAATTTCTCCTGAAAAAAGTCAATGTATTCACTTTTGTAGAAGACGAGCCATTCATTTGGATCCTTCAATCCATATTGGGAATGTTGAAATACCTGTAGTCAATGAAATAAAATTTCTAGGAATAATATTTGACCGTAAGCTCACTTTCTTTCCGCACATCCTACATCTGCGGAAGAAGTGTGACAGGTCATTAAATATTCTTAAGGTACTTTCCAGAACCACTTGGGGAGCAGATAGCACTTCCTTGCTCCGAATTTACGAATCAGTGATTTTATCCCGTATAGATTACGGATGTATGGTGTATGGCTCTGCGCGTTCTACGGTCTTACGTAGACTTGACACTATACACCATTCAGCTTTGAGAATTTGCTCTGGAGCATTTCGGACCTCACCAATGCATAGTCTTTATGTTCTGTGCCATCAGTTACCACTTGATTTACGACGAAAAAAAGTATCTGCCCAGTACTACCTTCGAGCTTTGTCTATTCCGAAGCACCCCTTGTCCTCTATGACATTTCCGGCTAGTCTTCGAAGACTTTATAATGCTCGACCTTCCCACATTCTCCCATTTTTCGAGAGAGCTAAATCTCTCCTTCATGGTTCAGAGCTCCACGATAAAGTGATACAGACTTATGATCTCTTTTCCTTTCCGCCATGGAAAATCCCTCAGTTTTCCTTCCTAAATCCCTTCTCTAGTTTTGAGAAGCAGAATACTGCCCCTATTGTCTAACAGAATCTCTTTAATTCTCATCTCTGTCAGTATCTAGATTACCTAAAAGTTTTTACGGATGGTTCAAAGTCAGATGGTCATGTTGGTTGCGGTATTGTTTTCGATACTGATATATTCAGTTACCGCCTAGACGCATCTCTTTCAGTTCTATCTGCTGAACTATTAGCAGTTCTTTATGCTCTTCAGATGATTTCACTCTCTCCTGGGCATAAATTTTGTATCTATACTGACAGTATGACTCATTGAAAATACTTTGCAATATTCAAAATCAAATTCATCCAGTGGCCCTGGAAATCTTGGATCTTCTAAGGATTCTCCAAAACAGGGGGTTTGAGGTTCTATTTTGCTGGATTCCGAGTCATGTCGGAATCGCTGGTAATGAGCTCGCGGATAATGCTGCAAAGAGTGCGTCTTTGCTTCTACAGAGGGACATTCCATTCAGTGATGCGAAAAGTGCAATCCAACGTCATTTTTACTCGCTCTGGCAGGTGTCATGGAACAATCAAATGAATAACAAACTTCACACTATAAAACCTATTATTTCATTCTGGCCTTGTTTACCAGTGCGAGAGCTAGACGTTAAATTATCTAGACTCCGCATTGGCCACACACGTTTTACACACAAACATCTTTTATTCGGCGATCGAGCTCCATTCTGCACGAGATGCAAAATTATTTTAACGGTTCATCACCTTTTGGTTGAATGTCCTGATTTTAAACATCACCGTTTAAGATTTTTTCATGTTGCAACAGTGGACATGCAAATGCTAGTGGGGGACCGTCCCCACAAAAATCTTTTTAAATTTTTAAAAGCAATTGGTTTTTATCATCTTATTTAATATTCCTTCTTATTGCCATTTTTTACCCTTGTTCATAATGTTACGAGTCACTCCAATGTAATTTTATCAATTAGTTTCCATTTTTACACATTTTTATTTAAGACAAGTGTTTAATATTTTAACCATAGGTCTGGCGCAGTATGGTCAGGTATGGCTCTTGCGCCACTAAACCTCACAATCCATCCTACCCAAGCAGCAACTCTAAGTAAATTAACAGCATTAGGAAATATTAAAGTCAACGTTTCTGTACATAGGAATCTGAACTTTTCACGCGGAGTAATATCCGAACGCGGTCTCAAAAACCATACAGAATCTGAACTTGTAAATGAATTGTCTGAGCAAAAAGTTTGTGGAGCTCGTCGTATTCACATCAAACGTGATGGTAAATGAATCCCTACACAACATGTCGTTCTAACTTTTTCTACTACAGAATTACCAAAGTCAATCCCCCTCAGGGGCTCACATTCTTTAGGTGAGTACGGGTGTCCCAATCCCGAGGTTCCCAGGGATCTCTACTCCCTTTATGTTTACTCTCCACTGCGCCTTCTGCTTTCTGCTGTTTTTTCCTTCCCTCGACGGCAGGCGAGGGAGCTCTCCATGAGAAGCTGTCGCCGCTCTGTTTGCTTCTTGCTTCTCATGGACAGCCAAAAACCCCACGTGTTGGCCGTGCGTGGCAACCCATTAGACGGGCGGTACACTGTGGTCCCCGGTGTATCAATCGGCCGGTATCCTAATCGTTTGGTTAGTCTGCTAGGGATCAAGCGAAAGGGTCATCCTCTGGGGCTTGGCGTTAAGGGTGGTCAACGTACCTGGAGATGGCCCTGAGCGTATAGACTCCGGCTAGCACCAAGGTAAGTGCTGAGGCTGGGAGTGTCCAGAGCCAGTTACTGCCTTCCCTTGTTGGGCTCGGTGGTGGGCGGTGCCGCCGGGATCTGAATCTTATTTCTTCCTTGCATGGGTCAGTCCAAGAAGGCTCCCTTCAGTGGGCAACAATCGAAACCAAATAAGAACCAAAAACCATTTGACACCTTTTTCATTGTGAAAAGAATTTCTCAGAATAACGAGAGCTTTCATACTGTCTCACCTTTTCTAGTTCAGAAGGCCATTAATGCAACTGTTGGTGATGTCTCCTCCATTAAGAAACTTAGATCTGGTGAATTGCTGGTAGAGGTTAATTCTCGACAGCAAGCCCAGCAAATACTAAAAATCAAAGCTTTAGGTACAATTCCTGTTACTACCCTTGCCCATGAAACGCTCAATCACTCCAAAGGTGTAATTACTTGCGGAGAATTGTTGAATGTTTCATTAGAAGAAATAACCTCTGAATTAAGCAGTCAAGGAGTAACGCATGTCCGCCGCATCTCTATACGACGAGATGGACAGTCCTTTGAAACAAAGCATCATATCTTAACCTTCCATTCTCCCAAATTACCAGAATACATTTATGCTGGATATATGAAGCTCCCAGTTCGACCGTACATCCCAAATCCCTTGCGATGTTTTCAGTGCCAGCGTTTTGGCCACTCGCAGAATAACTGCCGCGGGACGATCACTTGCGCCCGTTGTGCTGAAAAGGGCCATGATAGCAAACAATGCACTGCACCAGAAAAGTGCATAAATTGCAACGGAGATCATGCTGCCTATTCTCGACTATGCTCACGCTGGCGGCTAGAAAAAGAAATTATTACAATCAAAATAAAAGAACAAATATCTTACCCAGAAGCACGACGTAAAGTCATAAATTTAAAACCGATCTCGGATATTAGTTATGCATCTGCTACTAGAACTTCTACTTTGATTAAAACCACACCATCACAACCAAAACCTCTTTCACCTTCTGACTCCGAATCAAGCCAATCTGCAACAATTACACCTGAAATTTCAAAGCATAAGAGAACAGCAACAAAATCCCGAAGTTCTTTATCGTTAAAACTTGCGAAACGTGGCCTTTCTGAGAAAGACATACGATCAAAATTCAAAAAAGCAACCTCGCAAAAATCCGTCGCCTTGGAACTTGCGACGAAGGGTTTAGTCCACAAAGACTTTACGTCAATTTTTGGTGGCATGCCCAAAAGTCCCGATAGACTTTCTCTCCACCCGTCAGATGAGGATGAAAACTTGCACATGAGTTGCGAAATCTCTCCAACTCTTCAACGGGCTCCTACAAACTCTCTAGAAAAACCTATCTCTTAATGGGTACCTTCCTTTCATGGAATTGTCGTGGTCTTAGAACAAAACTACAAGACATCAAGTCCATTATCAACACATTTCATCCCTTTTGCTTTGGCTTCCAGGAAACGTTCTTGAAGCCAAATATACCGTTAAAACTGCGTGGCTATAATTGTGTTCGGAAAGATGCAGACTCTGGATCTCGTAGTTCGGGAGGAGTCTGTATTCTAACATCAAATCTGTATCCGAGTACACCTCTCCTATTACACACTTCCCTGCAGGCTGTGGCTGTGCAAATTCATACTCGAACACTGGTTACAGTCTGCTGCATCTACTTGCCACCACATGATGTCATAAGTCAGCAAGAACTTAACAAAATTGTAGACCAGCTTCCCAAACCGTATTTATTAATAGGCGATTTCAATGCACATAGCACCTTCTGGGGCTCAGAAAATACGAACACTCGAGGGAGACAGATTGAGCAATTTATTGCCAATAACTGTCTCTGCCTACTGAATAACGGAGAAAAAACATATTTCCACGAGCCGACACGTACATTCCATAGCATCGATCTGGCCATTTGCTCTCCTGAGTTATTGCCATTGCTGAAATTTAAAGTCGGAGATGATCTTTATGGTAGTGATCATTTCCCTTTAATTATTTCTCAAGTCGATAGAAATAGTGAAACTCGTCCTCCACAACATTTCCTTTTCGAGCAAGCAGACTGGTCTGTATATACAAAATTGGCAGACATTACTCAAGCAATGGTCAGCATGACAGATATTTCAGAAGTGGTGCAAAATATCATAGATGTCTTGATTAACGCCGCTAATAAATACATTCCTAAAAGTTCACCAGGTTCACGAAAATTTCGAAGACCTTGGTGGAATAAAGCATGTCACGACAGTCGCAAACAGCAGAAGAAATTATGGAACGTCTTCAGAAGGTACCCGACGACGGAAAACCTTGTCGCATTTAAACGAGCCAGAGCTGTTGCTCGTCGTATTCGACGACGTAGCCAGAGGGAGTGCTGGATAAGATATATTTCCTCAATTACATATCGCACTCCAAGCAAACAACTATGGAGTAAGGTAAAAGCTGCAAATGGAGTTTATCAGGAGTTTTCATTTCCTATCCTAAAATCCGGTAGTACAACATATTCTTCTCCATTAGATGTCGCTGATATTCTCGGACAGACTTTCGCACAAGTTTCCGCTGCCAAATCATATTGCCCTGATTTCATGGCAATTAAGAATCGCGCGGAACAGATGACTTTGGATTTCCAAACTCGGAAAATTTGTCCGTACAATTGCGATTTGCAGATGACCGAATTAAGAAGGGCATTGTCTCAAGCTCATGATACTAGTCCTGGTCCAGATGGAATAACCTATAGTATGCTTCGCCACTTGAGTGTATCATCGCTCTCCAGTCTCCTGTATCTCTTTAATAGAATTTGGAAAGAGCAGACTTACCCATATCAGTGGCAAGAGGCTTTTGTGATTCCCGTTCTGAAACCGGGAAAGGATCCAGAAAATCCTCTGCACTACAGGCCTATCGCTTTAACGAGTGTTCTTTGCAAGACACTTGAACGTATGGTCAACGCCCGTTTAATCTTTGAATTGGAGAAAATGACATGTATTCCGCTCTTGCAGAGTGGTTTCCGTAAAGGGCGCTCCCCAATTGATAATATCGTCCAACTGGAAACCTACATCCGCAATGCGTTTGTACGTAGAAACCATCTTGTCTCCATTTTCTTTGACATAGAGAAGGCGTATGACCGTACATGGCGATACGGAATTCTTCAGAAGCTCTTTAACTTGGGTTTTAGGGGAAATCTTCCAATTTTTATTCGAAATTTTCTAACTTCTCGAACTTTCCGAGTTCGTGTCGGCAATTTTTACTCCAATTATTTTATTCAAGAGGAGGGTGTTCCACAAGGGAGCGTCCTCAGTGTTACGCTTTTTATCATCCATTTTAGTGACATACTTAATCATTTACCACCATCTGTGCAGGGAAATTTATACGTTGACGATCTACATATCTCTTGTGAAGGTAGTGATATGCATTTAATTGAACTTCAACTGCAAAATGCAGTTAACAAATTAAACAAGTGGTGCGAGAAAAATGGACACACTCTTTCTGCTGAAAAGAGTAAATGTATGCATTTTTGCAGAAAACGAAACCTTCACCCTGATCCGTCAATCTATATACGTAATGGCTTAATTCCAGTTGTTGACGAAGTGCGTTTTTTGGGTGTATATTTTGATAAGAAGCTCACTTTCCTTCCGCATATTTTATACCTTCGGAAGAAGTGTGAGAAATCACTCAATATCCTCAAGGTACTTTCTCGCACTTCCTGGGGTGCCGATCGTACCTCTTTACTTCGTATATACCAAGCTGTCATTTTATCTCGGATTGACTACGGGTGTTTCGTATATGGCTCAGCCAGACCTACTGTTCTGCGTCGACTAGATACCGTGCATCACTCTGCTCTGCGGATTTGTTCAGGAGCTTTTCGGACATCGCCAGTGGAGAGTCTTTGTCATTTGTCATCAGTTGCCTTTGGCGCTGCGAAGGAAAAAACTCTCCATGCAATATCATTTTCGAACGCTGTCTCTTCCACAACATCCTGTGGCAAATACAACTCTTCCTGCTACTCTCCGCAGAATTTATGATGCTCGTCCTTCCTGTGTTCTTCCCTTTTCTGAGAGAGTGAAAAGAGCACTTCAAAATATGGATTTGCAGTTTCCTGAAATCCAGACTGTTGATTTCCAAACTTTTCCACCTTGGGATTTTCCCAATTTTTCCTTTTTAAATCCTTTTAGCGGTTTCATAAAAGATACAACTGCTCCAGTGATTTTTCAGCAAATTTTTTGTGCTCATCGCGGGCAGTATCCTTCTTTTGTGCCTGTCTTCACTGACGGTTCAAAGGCAACCGAGCATGTTGGTTGCGGAATTGTCTTTGATTCCGAAATAAACAGTTTCTGTCTCAATACATCCTTTTCTGTTTTGTCAGCCGAATTAGTGGCACTTTATCAAGCTCTGATGAATATATCATCCTCACCCGAGAGACATTTTGCTATATATACCGATAGCATGAGTTCTTTGGTAATCCTCTCCCAATTGAACCCTCATAGGCATCCAGTTGTAGTAGAAATCTTGGGACTTTTGAAAACTCTTCAAAATAGAGGTTTTAATATTTTATTTTGCTGGATTCCCAGTCATATGGGAATTGCTGGCAATGAGCAGGCAGATCATGCTGCAAAAACTGCGTCTTCTCTTTTACATCACAGAATACCATACAGTGATGTAAAGAAATCTATTACCAATGGGATTTTTACTCTGTGGCAAGAGACATGGAATATGCAGACACAGAATAAATTGCATTCTATTAAACCTGTTATTGACACATGGCCAGTCTTACCGATGCGTAGAGCTGATGTAAAATTATCTCGCCTACGTATTGGACATACTCGGATTACCCATAAACATCTGCTGTTTGGAGAAAGGGCACCTGTGTGCTCCTCATGTCACACCGCATTGACAGTTCGTCATATTTTGATTGAATGCCAAGCTTTTGAATCTCATCGCCACCATTTTTTTCATCCGTCAAATGTTACTCTTCCAGAATTGCTGGGAGAGAATTATCATCCAAATATTTTTAAATTTTTAATTGCTATACACCTTTTACCATATATTTAACTTCAACAATTTCCATTTTCCTTTTATTATTATTTTAAAACAAAGATGTCCTATTTCATCTGAATCTGTTTTAGATATTTTATATTAGTTTACACATAAGCATACTTAATTTTATACAAAGTTCCAATTATCAACAAAGCTCTACTTTTTACCATAAGGATGGCGCAGTATGGCCAGGAATGGCCCTTGTGCCAAAAAACCCAAACTAACCAACCAACCAACCAACCTTTTACTCAAGCTGAGGGCGTACCGCAAGGGAGCGTTCTCAGTGTTACACTTTTTATCATTCATTTCAGTGACATCCTTAACCACTTACCACCATCCGTGCAAGGCAATTTATATGTTGATGATTTGCAGATCTCGTGTCAGGGCTCTAATATGCATTTAATTGAGAGGCAGCTTCAAACCGCTATTACAAAATTAGTTGCTTGGTGTGATGAGAATGGACATACTCTTTCAGCTGAAAAGAGTAGATGCGTTCATTTCTGTAGAAAGCGAAGCATTCACCCTGAACCATTAATCTCTATACGGAATAATCCAGTACCTGTCGTTAATGAGATACGTTTCTTAGGAGTGCTTTTTGACCGTAAACTCACTTACCTACCACATATACTAGATCTGCGGAAGAGATGTGAAAAATCTCTTAATATCCTCAAAGTACTCTCCCGCATGTCTTGGGGAGCCGATCGCTCATCGCTACTCCGTATATATCAAGCCATTGTCTTATCACGGATTGACTATGGATGTGTGGTATATGATGCTGCCAATGTTACTACTTTACGACGATTGGATACCGTGCATCATTCTGCTCTGCGGATATGCTCAGGGGCCTTCCGTACATCGCCTGTAGAAAGCCTATATGTCATATGCCAACAATTGCCTCTGAACTTGCGGCGTAGAAAACTTTCTATGCAATACTATTTCCGAGCGCAATCTCACCCCCAACATCCCATTGCTCACATGACTATTCCGGAAACCCTCCAAAGGATTTACAATGCCCGCCCCTCTCACATCCTTCCCTTCTGTGAGAGAATTAAAAAAATAACCGAAATTTCGGAACTTAACTTGCCTGCCATTGAACCTGCCGATTTTCTTATCTTCCCACCATGGAATATTCCCAAGTTTTCCTTTTTGAACCCTTTCTTAGGGTTTGTGAAAGATAAAACTACTCCAGTCATTTTCCAGCAACTTTTTGGTTCACATCGATGCCAATATTCCTCGTACACGCCCATTTTTACTGATGGTTCAAAAGCAGATGGACATGTTGGATGTGGCATTGTATCTGGTGCCGACATACGCAGTGTCCGTCTGCATGCATCCTTTTCAGTTTTGACAGCCGAGTTGGTGGCAATTGCGCAGGCCCTTCATAATATTTCGGTTTCAACTCAGAAACTGTTCTGCATATACACTGACAGTATGAGTTCGTTGGAAACTCTTTCCCATTTCACTTATGATATACATCCAGTTGCTATTGAAGTCTTAAAACTTTTGCAAACTCTTCAATGTAGGGGCTACCACATTTTACTTTGCTGGATTCCCGGTCAAGTAGGAATTCTTGGCAATGAGCAGGCAGACCAAGCTGCAAAAACTGCCACTTGTTTCTGGAATCGCAGAATACCATATTGCGATGCAAAGAAATCCGTTGCATGTCGAGTATTTTCTTTATGGCAAGAAACATGGGATTTATGCAGGTACAATAAATTGCATTCAGTTAAACCTTTTATAAGCTCGTGGCCAGTCTTACCTGTGCGTAGGAATGATGTTATATTAACACGCCTTCGTATAGGGCATACTCGGTTCACACACAAGCACCTACTATTCGGTGACAGAGCACCTATGTGCTCCACATGTCGCACATATTTTACAGTTCATCACATTTTAATCGAATGCCCTACTTTTAATATTCATCGTAACCAGTTTTTTCACTCATCACCGTTAACTCTCACGGACTTATTGGGAGAGAAACACCATCCAAGCATTTTTAAATTTTTATATGCTATTAAATTTTTACCATACATCTAAATTTTTCAAGAGTTTAAACCTTTTCATATTTTTATTTTAAATGCATATTCATTTGCTACTGTTTCCAGTATATTTTAACTATTTTGTTTTCGTATAACCATTCATATATTTAAATTTTTAAAAAAATAAAAAATTAACCTTTTTTTTTTTACCACATGAATGGCGCAGTTTAGCCAAGGATGGCTCTTGTGCCAGAAAAATACAAACAACAACAACAACATGGACTGTCATGCCACTGAGGTTAGTTTAACAGCTTGTAGGTAGCATTTTTTAAATAATTGTAAGTAGTTTTGCAATTTTAATACAATCGAACATTGCTGTGCTGAATTTTCAGAATAACGTTTTTAGAATTTAACTAGCTGTTGATATTTAATAATTCCATAATATATTTCGGCTGCATTTTTGTTCAAGCAATGACAATTATAAAATTTTCATTGAAAATTATTTTTAAAAAAAAACGCACCGAATGAACAATGAATTCGATTCCATAATAACGAACTAACAATTAACTACCAGGACATAAATAGAAAGTAAATATATTATTTCTTTCATACTCAGAAATATGATTCATGCAAATTGTGGGCGTTGCCCTATTCAACACCTGGAAAATAATTTGCACAGCTTTTTGAAAACCTTTCTAACTTTTTGAAAGAAGAAAGATACATGCAGGAACCTATTTATAATTCCTTAGCAGATATCTAAAAATAAGTTTCAAAAAACCATAGTAACAGTGCTCCTTTTGCTGTTAATGCTTTCATTCGTGCATGTTTTTTGAGAGCATTCAGTTACGAATTTCATTTGATCTTGTTTGCTGGAGTCGCAATGAATAATGAGAAATGCGACCCCTCCATGTCGTCGCTTTTTGTAAGCTCTCTTGTTACTAGGAGTCACGACCTTGTCATCATACTTTTTATTCATTTTCTTCATTTGAAAGTTGAAGGCAAGGATTTGTGATATATGAACCATAAGGACATCTTCATAGCATAAAATCAGTGATAAAAATAACTTCGCAATTTTTATAAAAATAACGTACATAGAATAATGATCTGTTGTTAGTATCAATTTATTTATAGAGAATAAAATAGAGGAAAGGAAATCAACTAAAAGATTCATTCTTCTTAATAAATTTTTAAAAAATGCTCATCAGAACTAAGAACCTAAACAAATAAAGACCGAAAGCATTGAAAAATGGATAATTTAAAATTAATGCAGCACTTGAAATGATAATTTATTGTTTGTGTTACTTTATTCTTAACAGTAAAAAAATTTATAATAAAATGATTTCTTTTAAAAGATTCAAATGAAGGAAAGAAAGAAAATTATGCAAGAATAATATAAAATTTAAAAAATTGGAAAACACAGGATTGAAAATGCAAATTAATCATTTATTGCTGATGATGCCAGTTTAGTTTTAACAGAAAAAAATATATATATCAAAAATTATTCCTATAGAGTTAATAAAAAAAGATTAAATGGACGGAAAAGTAGAAAAAAAGTCGATATAAGTTTGAAATCATAAATATATTTAATAAAAATAATTTTTGAAACGTTATTCTATTAGTGCCAGATTCTCAAACTGTGGGTCACCAGAAGATCTTGAATAGTTTGCTAAAACGAGATGTGAGCTTAAAATTCTTCATCGAACCATACACTAGAAATATTTTTTGTATTAATATATTAATAATCAATGGGTTTTTTTTTTGCCAAAAAAATCCCTTTTGTACTCTTAAAACTTCTGAAAAGAACATTTGTCGTTCATCTCTCGAAAATTCAATTCGCCGAGGATGAAGTGTACGGCCATATATTCTATGTTTAAAAAACTGGGCAGCTTGGGAAGTCAATCAATAGCAGACAGTTAAAAGTTTAAAATAGGGTACCTCTGTCTTTGTGTATTGAAAGTATAAAATTATTTCATTTTACTAATTTTCGAAATTTTATCATTTAATTTATAATTTATTAGTGTAAATTTTATGAAATCTTATAATCAAATTTCTTATCGAATTGAATACTAATTAGGGCAACATACAAATAAATAAAATAAAATAAATCAATTAATTAACAATTTGGTTCTGAAAATATTAAAATAAGTATTGCCATCAGGAATATAAAACTGTTTAAATTATCAGATTACCAGTACATCAGAAAGTGATAAAAAAGCGATTTTCGAAACTTTCCAAATTTTTCTACATGAATTATAATAAATGAAGATTCATGGAAACGGCGAAGGAGACTCAGGATCTGAACCCCAAGTTTAGAATTCTTGCTTTTTAAGTTGATGCCCAGGAGTCAAGGAAAGAATAGAATTGGAAAAAGCTAAACACACATATATATTTTATTCTTATCTCGCTGTGATGTCACATACTTTATTTTTTCCCCTTTATATCATTCAAATTTAATGAAAAATCACTTCAGTTCGATAGAAGAAAATGAAAGTGCATTTAAAATTTTTGTGAA
>JAPMOR010008478.1:0-44734 GCA_026543865.1 Argiope aurantia
GTGAAGTCACCGCTCCGATAAATTTCAGTGATATGCAATTCAATGATACGATACTTCCAATAACCGGTCCGTTCACTTTTCAATCCATTTACAGATTTCTCCTTTTCTGTTTTGTTCGAAAGCTTTCATTGGACAGATGGTATCGATTGTTACTTTCCAGTGAAGTCACCGCTCCGGTAAATTTCAGTGATATCGTATCGATTGTTATTTTCTATAGTGATCCAAAACCTGTAATCGAAATATCACCAGTAAGATCGTATTAAGGATTTGAATCACACCCCTTTTTAAAAAGTATTGATCACTGGTATTTATGACTTTATGATATTGGTTGCGTAATAACCGCTCGTAAAATATTCGTCATCCCTAAATTGCATATCATTGAAACTTATCGGAGCGGTGACTTCACTGGGAAGTGTGAGGCTTCCATGCAAAGTGCGAAGTCACCGCTCCACTTCATTGGAGTGACCTTGACTTTCCGATATTCGCATTTGACGATGCACTATACCATAAAGATCATTTTCAATTGCTTGTGACATGACTGTGATTGCATATATTCTGTTTACTGTCAGCGCCATGTATTGGTAAAATAGAGAACTAAAGTAAACATTTTAAAGAAATAATATGTATTTTTAATTCAAATTTTTCAGAAAATGGTTTACTCCAATAAAGAAATTAAATAGTTTTGAAAAAAATCAATTTTGAGAAGTAAGCTGTAATCGATAAATTAATTCAATCACACTTTACTTAAATTACAAAATTAAATATTAATTACAATTAATAAATTTTATATTTAATACTAATTAGTAATTTTTAATTAATAATATCATTGAAATAACAGTTATTTGGAACAAATATTTAAAAATAAGAATAGCAAAATTATTTGTAATTCAAAAAATCGTGGATTATGCACTTCTAGAATGCCTATAGAAGATCAAGATCACATGATCACTGTTATTGAAAATAATCAGCGATAGATTACCGTATTTAGTGATTGTGCAATCTTTAACCCAAAGTATTTTATATAAAATAACAAAAATAAAACGGAATAAAAAGAAACAATTATTTCACGGAAATTTAATAAAAAGAGAAAATTTTATTTCAAACCTTTTTCAGACTCTTTATGTTCACTTAAAAAAGTATTAAAAATTTAAACTGTTATTGAAATATATAAAAATAACTCTAACAAAGTATTCATTATTAAAACACATTTGTGAGTTGTGCATCTCTACAGACAAACCGTTCATACTGCAATTAACTGCAAACCATGTCAATTCATCAGATTTCAAAATTTTGGCGGTTGTTATCTATGTACTTTGATATTTTCGACTTCTGATTTTGTATTTACCATCAACTAAAATTTGATATTCTTTTCATGAAAATAGATGATCGCCTAATTTTACTATTAAACGTTTCGTGAATTTATACGGCTCATCAACTGATCTTGCCCCATATTCAAAAATTTGTGCAACAGAAAAGAATGTTGATTTAATGGATATTTTATTATTGGTACTCTTAGAATAGATATATATATTCAAAAACACAAATTAATATTTATTTTATTTACTATAAAAATAAATAGGGAAGCTTTTCTTTCCCTAAATATAGCTTTATTTTATATAAAAAAAGAACTTTTTGAAACTAAATTTTTTGTCGTATTCTATTTTTATTTTAAATGTATCATAATTGACATAAAAAATTTTTGATTCTAACACTATGGCTGCATTTTCAAGCAAATTTATTGTTATGTTTTGCTGCTGTAAAATGTGTTGGTATGCTAAATAATATGCTCTGAAGGAAATGGCACCTTTTTCTATTCCTGCTCCATCTGTTGTACCTTTACGAACTCCCCTATTTGGGGGTCCTCGGGCTATTGATACACAAACAAAGATTGAACTAATGTGTGATACTTATTTAGCTCATGAAATATATTATACGCTCGATGGAACAAAACCTCAGCCCTATGCTGGTATAATCCAAGGCAGTAAGCTCTATAAATACAAATCACCATTTTGCTTACCAGCTGGGAAGATCACATTAAAAGCCATAGCTTTAAGTACTCATATCCATTCCATGCAAAGCAGTGTGGTTACTAAATATTTTGAAGTTATCAAAATTGAAAGCGACACAGAAACCAAAAGGTATTTAGAGAAATCTAAAAAGAAAAAATCTTCTAAAGTTTTGAAGAAAAAAAAGAGTATTACAGATCCAGTACCATTTACTGAATCAAATGCTTGCAAAGAAAATATTGACATTATGTTGGACGAAAGCAGCAATAACTGTTGCAGGTAATGACAAATCTGTGTTATTAAGCATTCATTTTATTTTATTTTGTAACATTAAGTTAATTTCATTTTTCTTCACCGATTGAAATCTATGTTAATATGTCCATTGAAGCCAATATGATGATCCAAGCAGGCAAATAGAGTAATTTTAGTGATGTGAAGGGTCATTTTAATGAAAATTTTGATCATTATATCCAACAGCAGAAGAAATCAATTGCATCATATAAGAAATATGGGTTCTAGTGTATATTTCGGTGCCCCTTCGATTGGCGACAAATTTCAGCGATGAAGCATCACTTTTGGTTTCCATAATGTTTTGTTTACATTGCCGTTACTGACTAAAAATCCCCTTGGCATAAAAAAATCAAGGGGCATCAATTGTAAACTTTTACCGAAATGTGTAAATATGCAATAATCATTTAGAATGAAATCTACTTTAATATGTCTTTTTTACATCATCAACAATTCCAAGTTTCAGGTATAGAACTCAACAAGATAAAACATTAATAAACAAATGAACAATAAGATTGCTAAATCTACATATTGAGATGTTAGCATATTGATGACAAGCTCAAATGGTACATTGAATTAAATTTTCATAGATACAGAGATGCATTCTCAGGAGGCCAACTATTGATCAGAATGATTGTTTTTCGTCTATTATCCTAATGTTAACAGTTGAGACACATCTGTTTGATATTGTTCCCATTGGGGTTACATAATTTTCTTGAGATAGATGATCTGTTGTGCTCCATTTGCTGATCTCTTGTAAATGCTGCTTAACATTAGAAGATGTAATGCTGCATCATAATTGGCTTTTTAAATATTGCATTGCTTAATTTTTTGGCTGAGTATAGTAGTGGAGACTTATTTCAATATTTTTTTTTTCTTATCATCTTCGGAATTTTTTGACAGTAACTAAGTTTTCATTTGTATTTGCCATTCCTCAAATATATCATAAATAAATCTAAAGATTCCCCCCAAACAGTAGGAAACTTGCTAGATATCAACTGAAGAATACACTAAAATTAATTGTATTTGGTGATTGTATTATATTTTCATTTAGCCTGCCAATTTTCTAAATATAACTTCTAAAAAGCCTAGTTAATTAAAAAAGGTAAATTCCTACCTAGTTAATTAAAAAAAATCAAATTGATTTTATATTTTTTATTTTCTATGAATATTAAGAATTATTGCAAGATATTTTGACATTATATTATTCATTCTAGATGTTGTAAATCAAAACATTTACAACATTTTAAATTAGGTTTCCCAGTAACTTAAAAAAAAGCCCGAAATATCAAGCATGTTAGGAATCTGTAAAGAGACCATAATGTTCGTTTCAAGGCCTTAAAAATTCCGTTTTCTATTCTGAGGTCTTTATTTTACTCTCATTTGAGCTCCCAGCATAGAAATTAACATGGCCAAAAACTAAATTTCAGTGCAAAATCGAAAAACCTACGGTGAATTGTGAGCTTCGTAAGTTCTGCATGTTCAGCAGTTCCTGAAATCATGACCAAATTCATCGATTGCTGAATGTGAAGAAAATAATGAATCAATCTAGTATTAAAACTATATCATTGGAGGTGTCCATTGTGCTCAGAGATAGATGCTTGAAGGTTATGATGAAGCACAGCTGGTATTGAAATGAATGTTTATTAGCTATCAAGGGAAAAGATTGATTTTGATGTCACTGAAATAAAAGTTGCTTGTCAAAGCATGCTTAAACATATTCATGCCGGAATTAAACAGTTTTCAAATTTTATCCAAAACCAAATTTTTCAAAATTCCCAAGTTATAAATCCATCAGTAACTTAGTATTGGCAAGGGGTTTTTTTTTTTTTTTTGCATGGATATTTTAGGAGAAGATAAAATTTTTAGCTTATAAAATTTTTAGCTTAGACTTATGCATGGTTGTCAAAATACTTTGAAGTAATTTCTCTCTATGTGTAATTGTGAGAATTTTTTATTGTAATTTTAAAAGCTATTTGTTACCACTTGCAGTATTTATCTTAGATGGTAGACTTTTGACAAGTTTTTGGAAGATTGGCAATTACATTATTCTTAAGTCCTGTCCAGAGTATTACCCTATCATTAAAAGATATAATTTCATTTTACTTTTATTCAAATAATTTAGAGAAAATGGAACTGACGGTTTGAATGACTTTCCACCTGATTTGGAAATCTTCCCTGAAGATGATGTTTCTGAAAGTCTGAGTGAGATTCCTTCTTTTGCCTCTGGGTCGAATAAGACAGAAGAACTAAATGGAGATAATTTTGAAGTCCAGAAAACACCACTGATTACTCCAAGTCCTCCTTTGACTGAAAGCGAACTGACCAGTCAGGAAAAAGGTGAAAGCTTTGACGCTGATGGTTTTAAAAGGCAGTATGATATTGAAGAGGAAGATGGCCTCTTAAAGGTATGTTAAAAGTTTTATAGTATTTATTCTATAATTCTAAATGTAAATGGATTGTATTTTATGAAAAAGAAACAAGTAATTCAAGATCAGATCAAAAGATTTTTCTCCTGTTAGGGGTTAGTAGATACTACTAATTCAACTTTGGTAAAATTCATTGCATTTAAGACACGTTATAACTATAGAAATGTTAAAACTTCACTGAATCTTTCACTTCAAATTTTTTCACTGGAATGGGAAACATAATATGCTTTTTATCCTATTAATGTTTTTGCATACAAACTTTACTCTAAATAGCTGAACATGCAGTGACAGAGTGAAACACATTAAGAAAAATATTTAAATTTGGAAGCTATTTTTAAGTGCTTAATTTACCTTAAAAGTGCTAAATTTTTTCAAGGCATAAAGAAAACATTCTTTTTTTGTTCCGACATTGAATATGATTTTTTAAAAAAAAACATGGTCATAAATCTTTGTTTAACATATGTATCAAGAAAGGAAATTGACAAAAAAAGAAACATCTGGGGAAAGGATCCAGGAGTTTCAACACATGCTAAGACAACACTTAATGAATAATTCTCTGATCTCTTTTTCTTCAACAATGTGCACCACTATATATTGAAATGGTTATTGTGAATGGACAATATGAAACACGAACTGTGCCAAACTTGTTGCAGATTGACTTTCGAACTTCTTTCATCTGAAGTATTACAGATTGTAAGGAATTTTTACGAAATGGTAATTGTAAGCTTAACCCTTTATAGGTTGGTAATGTAGAATATGCAGATTGACTTTGATCAATGAAAATCAGATGTATTTAGTGTGCAATATATATATATAGAGATATATATATATAAGTGGGTAGATATATATATAAGAAGCTGCTTTAAAAATATGCTTGAATGATACGTATGACATTTAGTTGCATTTATTCTTATTACTGTAAGTCTGTTTAGGATGTTAGATATTAATGATCCTTTCATCATTCTCATTAATATCTTTTTTTGAAATGATTATTTGAACAATCTATGAATCTATCTGTATTATAATGTAAGGAAATTTATTGCAGCCATAGTTATATCGACCAATTATATAAAATCCTGTATGATGAGATTATAATTTTGAAGCCATAAGTTTTTAATAATAGCTCATTTCTTTTGCACTGTACTTTTCCCATTCTTTTGAAAATTAATGATTGAAAGAAATTTTTTTTAAAGTTGTATGAAATCTTTATTCTTCAGATTACAGATGTTATTGTTTTTAAAAGGTTTTTCTTTCTTCCTTTCCATTACACTTTCTAAATTATTATTTTTTTCCCAGTGAAATCTCTCTCTCTCTCTCTAAATATATATATATACTCAGCATATATTACTGAAGTTAAGAATGTGAACGTTCGCAGGAAGTTATTTCTTGGATATTAGAAGCTTGTTGATTTTGCAAAATTTTAATTAGAAGTTTAAATAAAAAATTTAATAAATTTTTAGTATGTTCTCACCATAACACCAAAGAATGTTATCACATAAAAATGATTTTTCTGCATTTTAAAGTGAAAAAAATAACTTTTCGCTTATATCAGTTTTGTTTGCTTTTTTTAGTTTTGATCATTTTTTAATTAGTTTTTGACACAATTTGTTACAGCGATTTTTTTTAAAAAACAAAACTTAAAACAATGTATTTGCATCATTAAATCTTTGAATCACATGATTTTACCAATGTTAATGTTATGATAGGAGGAAAAGTGCTTTCTTTGGACCATCGTCCCTCGAGCATCTCCCAAACTCTTCAGTGACTTGTATCACTCCTTGCTACTTATCCTTTACTTTGGTAGCCTAGAATTTGTTTTTTATCCTATTTTCTTTAAGTGCCTGGTAAATTTGCATTAACTATCATAATAATAGAAAGATGTCCCCATTATCAACTCTCAAATATGACATTCTGTTATAGTATTTTGATGAATGTCATTTTGTTTAAAAGTCACCTTCATTCCATTAATAAATCTACTTATACCTACTTTTCCATTATTTTTTAGAATGGCAGAAACAGAAATTTTGCTGCCCTTATATGTTTTTGTAATTATTCAGTTCCGACAAAGAAACTTTATTGATAATCTACTCTTTGATTTTACCATTTGCTTGACACTATATAGCCAATTATGGCTATTACACAAAACAAACAAAAAAAAAACGGACAAAGAAAACAAACTTCAAAGCCTATTAGTAGACAGACACTAAGTGGAAAATATTATAGATACTTGAAACAGATACACCACAGGTATCAACTATAGTTATTAGTACAAAACATAGCAATGTCAGAAAACTTGTGCTTTTTGACATACATTTTTTCCCATTTTTATTTAGCTATTCTACTGACTCTTCTGAAAAAAGAAAAAACTGAATTACAGTAAGCTTGATCCTATTTGTAGGAGTCAACAAACCTTTCATCCATGATACAGCATGTTGCTTCATTATGATTCAGCAACATGCCATTTAAGTGATATTTTTTTTTATGCATACATAATCATATATTAAAGAAATTTCAAAGTTTTGTTGTCTGATGCTACATCATTAGAACCACAATCTTGTGATTATTTTGGCAGGATTGATGTGTAATAGAAAAATATAGTGTATGAGAAAGCAATACAAGTTCACTAAGACTTTTTTTAAACATATTTCTTCTTTAAAAACCATATTTGTGATTCCTTTCAAAGCTTCAAAAATATGTTGCATGTTGCATTTCCCATTATTTTGACATTTTCAACACATTCTGAATTTTTTTAATAATTAAATATTCTATGAAAACTTTCTGGGTATTTTTTTCACAGATTTATTGATGTGATTTGATTTACTTGAGTGCTGGGTGCCCTGTCTATCTGTGTGAATTCTTGTAATCATCAGTACATTTTTTTAAAATCTAAAATATTACTTTCTGACACGTCTTTGATCTTGCAAAGTAATTTTTGCAGTAATTTTTTTATTTGTAGATTGATAAGAAGTTACCAACTTGTGCAGCTTCTTCTGAGACTCCTACTTACTGCATGAAGTGTGAAAAGATTTTACAATTTTGCCGTTCATGTTCGTCTCTGAATGCTGTCACTTCTCAATATTGTATGCATTGTGGAGAAAAATTAATGCAGAGATGTTGCAATTGTAAAGAGCTGAACTCTGTAACAGGTACTTTCTGTCATTGTTGTGGCAGAAAGCTGGAAATTGATAATAAAGAATTGCAAGTAAGATTTATATATATATATTTGTTTATACTTATTTTGTATTGTAAATTACATTTGTTTTAAGTATAAAATTAGAAAAGAGACAGATTAGAAAGAAAAGATATCTCAGATAACTTAGCATTCACATTCTTGTTTTGAAATATACATGCATTTAATACTAACAACTTTTTTTATAGATTTAATTTTATTATTTTTGTTATCTTATTATATATTTTTTACTTTGTTCTTAATATAATGCCTGTCACTAAAATAATCTGCATTGCATATTACTTCATGCATTAACAAATAAAATTGACCTTGTATATATATATGAAAGAGTAACATAAGGATGTTGACTTTATGATAATATAAATATTATGTTAATCTTATTCCCATCTTAAATATACATATTAGACAAATTAACTGTTAAGTAATGGAGAAGTAATATTTAAAAAGATTAAAAGATGTTCTATTAAGCTGTAAATCTTTGCCTCACAGTGCTTTAATGTATAAGTTATGAAATTTAATAACAAATACATTTTATTTGTTTTTTAAACATTTTTGCCTTTAACCTGGCTTTAGATTTCCTATACAGACCATTGTGTAATGGTGGAACCCCAGAAGATGCATGCCAGTGTGCAGCAGACTCCAAGCACTGTGAGTAAAGAGACTCAAACTCTGTCTTTACCGAAGGAGAGATGCAGGAATACAGATGCTAAGAGAATACCTTCTCACAGTCCTGGGAGGGGATACTGGCATCAACAATTAGATTATATATGCAATCACTTAAAGGTATTTCTGATATCCCAACTTTAAAAACTGTTATTCAACTTAAATCATTTTATGTTTCTAAAGCTGGAATTATATAATTAATTTCATCACTTGATATGTTAAATTTTTCAAATTTTGTATTTTGTGTATTTTTGCCTACAAATACATTATTTTAATATTTTTCAGAACCCTGTTATCAGTTAATTAATTTACTTAAGTTTCGATTTGATTTGAGAAACAGCACCTAGCACATAATTTGGGAAAAATTAGTATCAAGATTCCATAATATTTATGTTAATAAATTTTAGATAAAAGAATGATAAGTAAAAAATAAATGAAATTTTAAAAACTATCTTTTCATAAACTAATAAATTTATGTCTTTAAAAACTATAATTATGTTTGTATATATATGTGTGTGTGTTTAAAATTTATTTACAAAGAACAGCTTGATTCATTTAATGAAAAAATTTGTTAAGATGTTTTATGTTCTAATATTTTGAAGTCGAAAGAATTTCCTGGTTTTTTTTTTGGGAGAAGAATTCCTTTTGGAGTTGTAAAAGTAATTCTTCTCCTGTCACATGGCAATAAGCTATGGAAAATGGATTTAGTATGGGGCTCTGCTTGTTGAAATTTTGGAAGATTCATTTGATCCAAGAATTATGTATATCATAAACTTTTATGGAGGTGTGTTAACTGTTTTGAATAAGCATCTATGAGGTATTATGCAACTTTAGAAAGGAAGAAAAAAGGAATCCAACAAACCCAAAGTAACATTGCAAATGAAATTGATGCTAAAGAAAAGAATTTTAATTGATGACTAGAAAATCTGCAGATGTTGCAAAAATTGATGCCCAAATATATGAATTGGCAAGAATAAATCAATAAAAAAGTAATCTTGCTTTGTAATGTTTTTTGTTATGTAATCATTAAATAATTTGTATCATGGTAATAAAAATGTTAGTTTGTTTTTATCTCCTGCTAGACCTTAATTTTATGCAACTTGCAATTAAAGAGCACGAGAAGTGATCAATATCTCACCCCCTTCCTTAACATGTAAATTTGATCTTGCTGAATTATAGGTAATAAATAAACTGTTTTTTCTATATATAAGAATGTATTTCTATATATATGAATGTACTATTATTTCGAGCAATATTAAATTGTTGCTTTTTTTACTCATTAAAACTATGAATATTATTATTGCATTTTAACTTGAATGTAAGTACTGTTCACACATTTCCTCTTATATTGCATATACATACAAGAAAAACACAAAGATTTTTTTTTTCCTTCTTTTTTCAAATTTGAATGGCAACCTTGCTAGAGGTTATGAACATTCATGTAAAAAAGAAAATTATAGAAATTTGTTCAATGGCTGTGTTTGGGAAGCTCTGTAAGAGTTTTCCTTAAAGAAAATATACAGGGACATAATGTTTTTCCTGTGTCTGTCAGAAAAGGAAATTGAAGAATGAAATATAATTGTTAATAATATATCTAGAGGTCATGAATTTTATGAAGCAAAATCAGACCAGTGGATGATTCTGGGTAACTGATTCATTGATTTTTCCTTATTATTTTGAATTCAGTTCAGTAGTGCTTTGAGATTTATGCTTGCCATTTAGCTCCATTTTTCTCCACTCATAATAAGAAATGTTGTATTGAAAAGAAGCTTGGCCAGTATTGTGCAAAGAAAAAAATGATTCAAAACTAAACTTAAAATGACAAAAAGAAAAGAGATGGAATGGAAAGCTTAATTCTTAAAAACCATGTCAATGCAAAGAGACAAAGAGTAAAACTTGTCTAAAGGAGTTTTAGGATCAGAAAATTGATGAAGAAATCTGATTTGATATTTGTTTTCCTTCATTTCTTTGTTTCAATGCTTCTTCCATTAAATCAGAGAACTAGGAGAAATTTGCTTTCAAAATTGTTCATGAAAACTTAGATATTTTTTACAACAACATAGAATATTTCCTATATTCGCAATTTCATTACAAGCAAGATATCTGGGTGAACTAATCAGCCCAAAATAAAGAGCTTTTCATGGGATGGAATGTGCAAAAGTGGAAGAGTAAGACATCTAATTTTCGATTGCGAGGATATCAGTGATGCCTAGGTCTGATGCTTTCCAAGTGAGGAAAAGATTTACCTTAGTTACTTTTTTTCCATTCGTTAAATTTTACTCTCAGAATTTTATTTTTGATATGCTGTAAGATATCCATTTCACAGCTTCAGAAGTTTGCGCTTTTCGAGTTAAACTATCTACTTATTCGTTTTCCGGGATACCAGCATGACCTGAAGTCCAAGCAAGTTCTAAATTTAATTATTTGGGAGAGAAACAAATTTTGCTGGATAAGTATAATTAATCCAGGGGATTTATTATTAATGTTCAAAAAGCTTGCAAAACTGATAAGCTATCTGTGAGAAAGACATAATCTTGCATTTCTACATAAAACTGGGAAATTGCGAGGAAGGTTATTTTAAATGCATGGATACGAATTATTTAACAAAACATAAATCTGGTTTTCTGGATTCCTTTGCCAGTTATTTAATTCTCGAACAAAGAGAGAAGCCATGAGCTATGTTATTTTTTCAAAACAAACATTCAATCAACTTTGTTTTTTGAAAAAATTCTGATTCTTTCACATTATACTTTTTCTTTTGCACTTTTTTAAAAAGATGGAATTTATTTAATTTATTTTTTTGTTTTTAATTGCATCATACTGCTGTTTAAATGTTTAACTAATAACTAGAACTTATTATTTTGAAAAATCAATCTTCAATTGCAAATAGCATGCATTGTTCTATCCTAGTGAATTAATGTTTTGCCTATAGATGGTGTGGTATTTCCGGTAGAAAATGTATAATTAACATCTTCACATCAATATCCTTCTTTCTAGAATATTGTTTTCTTCATGTAGAAGCATAACATGCATCACAAATTTATTACAGGATGAAAGAAGTTATGAAAAGAAGTATCTCACACAATGCACCATATTCTGATAGTATCAGCATTATGAGATGTGATGAATAAATGTTAAGGATTTGTCATTTATTGGTCATCACACATTACGACTGTAATGCAGTTTCAGCTACAGAGGAATTAATATGGCTGAATAATTGGATCAACATACATGAAATTGCTGTTTTACTATCAGTAAGCAAAGGAACTGTACATCGCAAATGAGAATTGATTTTTAATTGCCATTAAATATGGCAAACTGGAAAAAAAGATGCTGTAGAAAACAGGATCTGTTAACAACTCAGCAGATTCTATACTGAAACATGCTGTACACTGAGATTAGTGTTTCATTATCAGTGATGATTGCTCATAGTTATATTGTTCCCCTTCAATCATAATTGTAATTATTATTAAAATTTCTTTACACATAATTGTAATTTTCTTTTCATTTGGGTATTCCTTATATATGTTACTTAATTCATATTTTATTATGAAATTGTTATTGATAAATGTATATTATTATTTTAGAGCTATGCATATAATAATCTTGAATTCCGTAATTCCATAAGTGAGCCCATGCTGAATGATTTTCAAAATGCACAAATTACAAAAACAGATGATATTGTGAATGTGACTATCTCGTTTTCTTCTTTTGTTAAAGGTAAGTAGGATTTTTGCTTTGTAATATTTTCTTTTATAAATATGTTTGTATGTATACATATATGTAACTTCACCTGTAGCCATTAACCATGTTTAAATTTTTTTATGTTTCATTTTAGTGAGAAAAAAATTGGGATTTTTATATGATTCCTTTTAAAATTGCTGAATTTAAGTTGCAATCCTAAAATTTGAGCTTTTTCTTTTGAAAGATTTTATTCTTTTAATAATTTTGCTTTTTCCAGAGTAGTATTTATTGTACTTTGTATTTATTATCTTTTTTCACAAAAATTAAATTTTAATAATAATATTCCATATTTTATGAAGCAGGTCCTTTTTCTTCTAGTTTGTGAAAAATCTATAGTTGATGGGAGGGGTGGGGGGGGGGTGTCATTTTTTATGATCAGCATGTCTGATTAATCAAAGAAAATCTAGCATTCTACAAAAGCCAGATTCCTGTAATTCTTTGCTTTCAAATGTCATATACTAATCCACAGCTAGATTTTGTATTCTAGACATCATCATTTTGAAGTTGTTTTTTAAATGTTTTTTCTTTCTGATATTTTATATTTTAAAAAATCTTTGAATATATATATAATATAATTTTTTTTTTTTTTTGCAAAAGGAAAAGATGTGAAATTTTTTAATACATTAAAAAAAATATTAAAATCTATATTTTAAATCAATTTGTGTTGAGTGGTTAGTTAAATTAACTTGTCAATGATTTTATTTTAATTCTCTATAACTCTGTTATTATTGGCTTGTTTCTCAATTTTTTGTAACTTTCAAATAAATGTTTTATTCCAGAAAAGAAAGAGAGCAAGGATTTGAACTAGAGCTTCCTTAATGAAAGAACAAAGTTAACTACCAGTTAATCACGTAGTATCACTTACTTGTTTGCTTTGTAAATATGTCTTTACTTAGAGTAAAACATTTTAATGAATTTTTCTTGTTTCAAATTTATACTTTTAAACAAAAAAAGTTTTATAATGGGCATCTTTTTAGTTTATCAAATGTTGTTTGTTTAGGATTGATTGTTCTTGTTTATATTTTTTGTGCTTATCTTAGAATTTATATTTAAAAAAAAGATAGAATCTTCTTTTTCATATAATATATATAAATGATTTTTTTATTTATTTATTTTACTAGTGCACTAGTCAATATTATTATGTTTAATGTTTTCTTGTTCAATCTTTGTTTATTTGATTATATATTTCATTATTTTGTCATAAGTATTTTTTTTTTTGAAATACCTATTTATATTTGGAATTTTGCATTAATTTTGTAATTTTAAAACATTGAATGGAATTCTGTTTTAAAATTAATCAACTGTTTATATCTTGTTGTACATTGAGAATTCCATATATTTTAGATTACCATAGAACTTTTTCTTGAAATTTTAGTATCGCATAAAATCTTGTATTTGGCTGTATTCACAATTAATCCAGTTCTTTAAAAGCTGGCATATGTTTAAATTCTGTAAAATATTTTTGGAATGTACTTTTTTAATGGTTATGCATATTTTTCTCAAATAAAATATTCAAAAAGACAAATACTCTTAATTCAATACCTTTATTTCTATTATTAATAATAGAAATAAAAATTTTGTTATCTATTCTTTGTTTATGATTGTGTGAGTAATTGTTTATGGAAATAAAATCTATTGCAATGCAATCTGTGCATTAGAGGAGCAATCTATTTTTAACAATGCTTCTCTAATATGTTTCATTTCGTCTAATTCATGAAACAAAAATCTCTGTATTAAATTTATCAGATGGTGGTTTTGTTTGAAAGAACATTGAAAATGTCTGAAACAAAATGTGATTGTTGATTTTAAGTTATTTCTGACACAATAAGGTGTAGAAAAAAATTGCATACATGTGTTATTTCCTATTCAATAAATTTTCATTTAATCTTTGTAATTACATTTCTATGATTGAGTAGAATATTACAGTACCTTCCACTCACTATCTTGCACATTAAAAATAGTAACTTTCCATGCATTTATTTAGAATTTTTATGACAAACTATCATCACATGACCTAAAATACATGATAAATACATAACTAACATTTAATGGAACTTCAAACTGAATACTTTCTCTTAATCTGCCATTTATATTATGTCTTTATTGATTGTCAAAGACAGAAATCTCTCAGTCCTTGAAAACTTCTTGAATTTTATTTTGTTGAATTCAGAGTCCTGGTAGAGTGTTTGATTTTTCATTATATTTTGAAAATAGGGGAAATATTATTACATCCATTATGTTTAGGTGAGATATGTGACTGAACAATTCCATTAATAAAAAAAGAGTGTTGGAAGGGAGCACTGTCAATCACTATTTCATTTGCATGAGAACTGCCACAACCAAGGAGTCTTCAGCAGATCCAACAACTGCAAATAGATCTGTTATGTTATTCATTGTGTATTCACAATGTGTAGATACAGAGCTTAAATAGTCTTGAATTAATATATGGATATTCATTAACCTCTTGCAAGAAGGTTTTAAACTTGCTTTGATAAATTGCAAGATTGTTGAAAAGATCTTTTGTGAACTAACAAAATGTTCTTATTTAATTTCATTTGGCTTCGCTCCACAGTATGTTTTATTTTTAATGACATCTTACCTTGATCGGAGGTGTTTCCTTTTAAGCAGTTTTCTTGGGCCATTAAACAGAGGGAAACAGCAAGTAGGTAGATTAAATAACATTTTTAGACTAGTTGTCGAATAAATAAATTTGTAAAAATCAAAATTTCTGTAAATCATAAACTATCACAAAGTGTGTTTGCATTGAATTATTAAAATCGCTATTGGATAAAGTATAATTATTTATGATATATTAGAATAATATTTATTTGTTTAATTACTGTTATATTCCATTTGACAAGTCCTGTACAGTAATAGTTTCAAAATATATGGTGGGAGTTTGTCATTTCTTTATCATGTATTAAAATGATTGATAGTTATTTCTAAATAAGGAATTATTAATTAACAATTATGTTTTGTTTTTCAAGAATGTTATTATTGAAGCTACTACTAATACTTACTGATGTAAAAAATAAAGTAAAATATTACCATGTTGATGAAGTTAAGAATGGATTCAAATATGCGACTAAATTAAAACACAAAACCTGTGATGTGCCAGAGCTGTAAAATGCCTAACTCTGCCACTGATCTCAATGTGTATAGCATAATGTTTGAATAAGCTTTCAACAAATATTTGTAAATACACATTCGGGTAAAAGCAGTGGTTGAAATCAGATATAAGGTTTTAATTTTCATGAAGCATTTAATAACTAATTTTATGCAAAAACTGGATTTGAGGAGAGTTTCGTCTATCTCTATGGATTGGAAATTTTTGACTTATTGAACAGTGAAAATGCAGAAAGACTTTTCCTTATTTTTGATAAATATGAGTTGTTAAAATCTGTATATTATCATTGGGACATAACAAAATAGCATCCATGGTGGATATTAAACCTCTTTTATCTAATGTATATTATTTATCAGAGTGCATTGTCATTAAAAAAACTGCTTATTTTTTATCTAGGTGCTTATATTTTCCATCTGATGGGTGAAATAACACCTTTTTATTATGCTAGATCTGTACATGCACACACTATGTTATGTGCTGTGTCGTATCTTTCAATGTTTAATGAATCTAGAAGTCAGTGAAAAAGATGTCTAAATTTAAGGAAATGCAGGAAATGTATTTTTTTTTTTTTTTTTTCATTTCCTTGACTCTATTTTCACCCCTTGCTGACAGAGAGAAAAATCCCTTCTTTTTTACAGATAATTTTATGCATTCAAATAAAACCACTAGTGTTGACTTATAACAGTGAATCAGTGTGTTTCTACTTGCTACTTATTTGTACAGCATTTGTTCATTTTATTTCAAAATGTTTTAGTGACTCTCTATGAGTGAATGATTTTAATATTTTTGCTTCAATTAACAAAATTAAAGAGCTTTTTAATTCTATACCAGAAATTGTCTGTTTCAATAATTTGAACTTCCAAAAGTGATAATTCAAGGCTTCCAAAAAATGAAATTACCGCAAAATATTTATGATGCACTTATTTGTTGCAAGTTATTTGTTACTTTTGCTAAAAGTTACCAAAAATAAATTAAAGCCAATAAAATTTCTTTACTTTTTTATGTATACAAACTATTCAAAGAAAATGAAATATAATCACCAAAAATTTGTAACTCGAGAATTTGCCCAATCTTCTTGATTTAAACATTTTTGTAATTATGTCTGTCTGTGAACAAGATAGCATGAAGGCTTTGAGTTGGAATTTCTGAACTCTAAATTTGCAGATTTCTATTAAATTTTAAACAAAATCCTTTTCCATGAAAGTTTTTTATTGATTATTATTTTGTGTGTGTCTGTTTGTCCATGTACAAATGAACATGATAACTTCAAAGTGCTACATCAGTAGAATTTGGCAGATAATTTTAGCATTTAAAATATACATCTGTATCAAAATTTTGAATCAAATCCATAAACCAATTTACCATCTGTCAGTCTTTATGTTTACATGCACGTAAAAGCTGAAACAGAAAAACACAATAATTTAGATGAATGAATTTTGGTAAGCAATCTTTTTTCTAATATTGTAGCTCTGTTGCTAATTTGGGATTCAATTAGCCGACCAAAAATTTCCAAGCATACTCGAAGGCCCCCCGCCTTCACAATACTGACACCTGAAAATAAAAATCTGTGTAGTGTGGGCTTTCACAGCTTTGCCCGATGTTCCTACTTTTTATGCCAAGAGGGATGATAATATTTTTCCTAGGTACTATGTAATGAAATATTGAACAGGCACTTTCACTTGGTTTTGTATGTGTTGTAGAGTGTACTGATCCTTTTTTTTTTTTTTTTTTTTTTTCCCCTCAAATGTATCGGTAATTATCCACTTTTGGCTTTTTATGCATTTGGTATTCATAAGTTAGTAAAACTATGATTACATATATATATGCTTTGAAAGAAAATTTCACGATTGAAATCATTTTTTTAATAAATTCTTAATACCATTCTAATTTTTCTGATAGTCAGTCACGACAAATCTCGATACTGCTTCATTCAGTGGTGGTGATATGGTTGACTGTACACAATTGATAAAAGAGTTCAAGTATAAAAGGAAACAAATTATTGCAAGTCTTACATTTCACAAAAGAAATATCTGATAAAGCTATATGCTTTTCAAGCATAATTGTAAGTAGTTTATTAAAAAAAAAAAAAACTGTTGGAGTTTGTAATGAAAAAATCTCCAATAAATTTAGCATCAGTAAGAAATTGTTTTGGCAGAGAACAGTGGGAAAAGTGGAAAAAAAAGAAATAGGTTATGTATTGTACTTTCATCAGAAAGTATAAAAAGATACTATTCTCATGAAGTTTATATATTTCTTAATCAAACAGGGTTGCCATGCCACCTTGAGAACCTGTAAAACACAGATAATTTAAAAATCGAAAGAAAGAAAACTGGGAAATTTGAAAATTCCGATCTCTAACGATTGCAAGAATAAAAGATCGTAATCGCAGCTTTCAAAAAACAAAACAGTACCATTCGCGATTGTGTAATGCGGAGACTCGCCCCTTTTATTCTGTATGGATTAGTTCAGTTTCGATTTGCGCAGCAGTTCTTTTTCCATGAGATTCCCGAATTGCAGCTAATGAGATGCGCGGGACTTCAATCTACTGAAGCAGCACAATGGTATGTTTATTGAATACTTTGTTTATTATTTGTAACACTGTGAGCTTATTCAAAATAGATTGGAGAATTTATTTAAAATAATAAGTGGCTCAAAGTCCGCATTTAATACGAAGTGAAAGGATAAAAAAAATCTAATTCTGATTTTGCTGAATGGTTTGAGAATTTTTGCAAAATCCATTTGTTACGTACTTCTCGCTTTGTAATTAGATATTAAGCTTAAATAATACGAGAAAACAGGCACTTATTAGTCATGCCAAAAAAGGAAAATACACAAGACTACATGCCAGTTCAAAAGCGTTATCATTGATGTTGGACTTAGTATTTAGAAGGAATACAGAAGATGACACGTAAAATCCGAAAACGCCGAATTGAATGTCCGAAAATAAGCCTATTTCGAACTTTTTTAATTCAAGGACATTATTTTAAAGCTGCACTTTTATGGATATTCAAACTAGATGCGTCACTTCATGCATTCAATGATCAGGGTGGCCAGCCGACCTCGAATCGTCAGAGAAATCCGGGAGGTCCGGAAAAATCAATGAATATTATAAAATTATATATATATTTTTTTATAAATCGGTAATTTTTATCCAACATGATGATTCGCTGGTATTTTGGTAAAAAAAAAGATACAAACTCTAACATATATTATTAATGCATGTTTATTTAATGCGTGATTTTGTTTTTGCTAGTTCATCAATTATTTCAGAAAAATTACAATTTTTTGTTTTTTCTTGTTCGATAGCAAGTACATTTAAGCATTATGAGCGCATGCTTGACTGAAGATAATTCTTCATTAATTTAAATTTGCTGAAAGAGGTGCTCAACACTTGCTATAGTAACTAACAACGTAAAGAAAAGTTTTAATACATGTAGAAATAACTCATTATAATTATTATTTAATATGTATTGTAGTATGTGTTGTGCGTTATTTACATCTCTTTCATTCAAAATCAAATCCCGTAGCAAACAAAATTTCCTGGATTAGATTTTCATCTGCATCTTTGTTATAAAACTTTACAAAGTTTTTGAAACATCTCTCTAATTCATGTTTTTCTAAAGTTTTTATGCCAGTGATTAATTTTAAATCAGAAGTAATATTTGGTATGCTTTAAAATCTATCTTCTATTTGTACAATAACATTATCAATTTTAGTCTTAAAAAAATACCTAAATTCCTCAATCGGGTTTTTTATAACTTCGTCTTCTGCTAATTCGGAATGTAATCTTTCCCTTTTTCGAGTTCGTTTTTCGGGATAATATTCTGAAATGTTCCAATTACGTGCTAAAACTTTTGCTTCTTCTAAAAAAGTGTTAAATTTTGTTCTTAAATTTTAGATTTCAGTTTTAATTTCATTGACTAATTTGAAAGCCAAGTCTAGAACAACTGTTTTTACTTGAAATAGTTTATTGATAGTGTTCATTTTGGACAATATTGCAAACCATACTAGTTAGCAGTCCAGTAACGAAACCATTCCGCTAAAACGATCGTTCCAGTAGAAGAGTTGTTAACTGGCTTATATGCTATTCACCACACTATTAAACATAAAATAAATGGCATTTTTTTTGTATTGCATCCAATAAACTTTTAGCTTCGGATGCCGCTGTATTATTATTTGCATCAATAAATTTTTCTAGGGCATTACAAGTTTGTTCAAACTGTGTATACGCTGCTTTAGGCGAATCTGTTTTGGTTTCCCAAAGAGCGTCAAGTAAAGGTTTAAACGTTTTTATATAATTTCCCATCTTTTTGTGGATGCAGAAAATAGACAATACAAACGTTGCAATATCCTCCCCAATTTTTTTTACAATACATACTACTGGAAGCGTCATCACAAATTAATAAATTAAAGGAGTTTGATAGGCAAGGCACATAAATTACATGTGCGTTTAGAGAAAGTATTCTTGTCTGTACACCTTTATATTTCCCTTTCATGTTGCTACCATTGTCATATGCTTGTCCTCTACAATGCAGAATACCTAAACCAAGCTCGCTTAAACTTTCCAATAGAGTTTTTGCTAGTCCTTCTCCAGTCACATGAGTTACTTCAATAAACCCTATAAATGACTCATTTATAATTAACCTTTTCTCTTCAAAATTTACATAATTAATAATGATTGAAGTTTGTTCCTTATGTGAAATATCAGGAGTATAATCCATTTGAATACTACAGTACATGGCTGCTTTTATACCGTGTTTAATTTTATTACGGACTTCATTTCCTAACGCAGAAATAATTTGTTCTTGTGACCTATGTGCTGAATGATGCATAATTCTATTTTTAGAATTTATTATTTTGTTCATATGATTAATAATTCCGTATTTACTTAATAATTCCATTAAACATAAAAAAAATCTATTACTAGGCGTACTTGTTATTTCGTGGGTTCCTCGAAATGGAAGATTATTACACGCTAAAAATAGAATCACATCTACAATTCTTTGAAATAGTAATTTGAGTCGTGCCGTTTCCTTACTTATATTAACTTGATTTTTTTTTATCAAAAATCGAACATAAATTGAGTTGTTTTATTAATTCCTTCCAAGAAATAAACGAATTAAAATGAAAACTAGAACGAGCATGATCTTGAATTACTAAGCCATTTGTAAATCGTATAGTTTATTTATTTCCTCTTTTTTTGGAAAACAGTATACAACCAAATCAAAATACGGATTCTTGAGTTTTTGAATAAATTAACCAGCTGCGAAGTTGGGTTTCACCATTTGGCATTTTTTTTTAAGTAGTACGTAGTGGAAAATGATCAGCATTTTTAGCAAAAACGCTTTTGTATTGTACAGATCCGATTTTAACACATAACATTCTAAATTTTTCAATTATAACATTTGGCCATAAACCAGGATCATTTTTACTTTCATGATCATATTTGTTATTGCCATTTTCGTCATTATTTTCTGATTCGGCCATATTTGTATAAACACACGGTTCTTTAACAATTTTTTTCTTTTTTTTGTAAGATTGTGTACTTTGCGCGGAACTTTCTTCCCCAGTTGAAGTTTAAATTGTGACTTCTGAAGTCGATGCAATTTCTTTGCTAGAATTACTTCATAGCCAAGAAAACAGATATACTTGTGACTTCTTGAAGTTTATCTTTTCTTTTCTGATAATTTTCTTTTTTGACACCCAGAGGGATATTTCCTTGGCATGTGCATGGTTATATCTAACAGTATTAAACAGTTTATAGAATGAATTATCAAATTACTAAATGCTATACTATACGCTATTACCTAGTAGGTGAGGTAAGTGACTGTAAATCCACTTACCTTATATTAACAATATTTTGCACCCTTGCACTATATAATGTATACAGTAAACTTCGTATATTTCCAAATCCGTCGACTGTTCCATTTAAATTTCTTCCTTGATTCTTTTCATTCCGATCGCTTCTGGTGAAGCAGTAATGCAATATGCATTACTAAGAGTTAATCGTTTAATTTATCTTAGTTTTACTTTTTGTTTGAACAACTTAATATAAACAAACATACACAGATACACGCATAAAAAATATTACATTAGACGTAGAAAAAAGTAAATAGCTGATGATTTACAAGTCTATTTGAATTCAGACTCGACTTCTGTCTCGATTTGAAGTCGCGCCGCTGTGTCTTAACACGTCTGAAGGGGATTTCCTTATTCATAAATGAACCTCCTCCTTTTTGTAGGTATCACTGCGATCATTGCCTATTAGCGGCGTCAGTTGACGTTCAGTCAGCCATGTGGAAACAAACTTGTATACTTTCAGTACTTGTAAACGCTATTATTGTTCAGAACACTATTTTAATTCTTAATCACAAAGGGGCCCCTTCAGTCGCGGCGGCCCCGGTGCATAGAACCCCCCTCCCCTCGCCGGCCCTGATGGGAAATTTCTTTAAAAATCTGTGAAAGTAAAGGAAATTTAAACAGCAGAAATGCGGGCCACTCTGGTGATATATCGGAAATATTTTAGCATATGTTCACTAGTAGAGAAATAGCTAAAAAATGTATATTAGGGCGTACAAAAATGTTGTATCTTATTAGTTATGGAGTAGGTCCATGAAACTGATGGCTAAATACTAATACTATTGATGCCGAAATACATGAATTGTCAAAAAGGAATAAATAAAAGTAATCTTGTTTTGTAACGATTGTTTAAAGTAATCATTATATAATTTGTATCATTATAACAAAAATATTCCATGTTTTGCATAATTTTTTCTGAACAAATGCCGTTTTTACTGTTCTTCAACTATCTAGACGAATTTTAGTTTATTAAGCTTCAGTTCGATAATTATAAAAATAATTAGGTTACACAATGATTCAATGCAAATTACAAACACAAAGAAAAGGTTGATCTTGGAATCAAGAGAAAAGTCACATAATAATTTGAACGGCAGTCTTGAAAGTTGCGTAGATAGTAAATAACTTGGGAAATTCCGCGCACCTAAGTGAGTTTTGTTATATTAAATTCAGTAATGATTTTTCACTGATCGATTTTCAATATTCATTAAATGAGACCTGTTATGGCGGTAGGCCTAATTCTGGCGGTATGCCAGCAAGTAATAAATCCGTCGATAGTGAACAATTAGAGAATAATGGACTTTTTCCATATTAATTATAAAAAAATATATTTATTACTATTAACACTCATAATAAAGGATCAACAATTACAAGGAAAGTAAGAGTACGTCTACTCTGTATGAGTAGGAGTGGTAAAGTGGCGTATTTTCTAACTTGATATAGGAGGCGACGCTATACATTGAAACAGGAAGTGGCACGTGGTACAAACATCCCGGCCCCCATTGAAATACCAATTTCAACAGATAAATGAATACAAATTTGAGAACATAAATACAATAATACATGTTAAATCAAATGAAATATAAGCAAAAAATTAACAAGTAAATGCAAATACACTAATATATATGTAATACAAGAATGGTAATTAATAATTAGCACATTTTTTATACGGTAAGTAAAATACAAACATCTCTGCTATTTCTTTTAATTATTTTTCTATCAGGAAGTTTAATATTCACAACTCTAATTTTATTATCTTTCCCCGGAAAAACGTCTGTAATTTTACCTGTGATCCATTTGGTTCCTGGAAGGGATTCATTTTTAACTAAAACAAGAGTGCCTATTTCAACATTATTTTTGTTAAATTTCCATTTACTCCTTTCTTCTAAATCATTTAGGTAATGAATGCTTGTAAAGTAAGATCAGATACAAATTCCAAATGGATCGCTTTTGTAACCAGGCATACAAATACGCAGACGTAAATTTTATTTAGTACTGGTTTTTTACGTTGGTTTACGCTGGTTTTTATATTTTACCAAGAATGGACCACAGAAATCTACTTCACATTTGTTAAAAGGAAAAGTGAGAGTTACCCATTCATTGATTTGACACCACAGATTTATTTTTAAAACAAATTATACAATTGTGAATCTATTAAGCGTGTCAGATTTCTACCATTAAGTGGCCAATATTTGCGACGAACATGGTATAGAAAATTATTAGATCCAACATGAAAGTATTTATTATGATGATATCTTATAATCATTAAAGTTATAGCATTCTCACTTGGTAACACTATAGTGCATTTTTCATTGAAAGACTAAGAGGAGTTTTGTAATCGACCTCCAACACGAATAATATTATTTTCACCAATAAAACAATTTAAAGAAGCAAGTTTGCTATTATAAGCATAGGTTCACCTTTGAATAAATTTTTAAATTCACAAGGAAATTATATATTTTTTTACCGTATTTAATAGCTATATCTCTGCTCCAATAAGCTTCTTATGAGTAAAAGGCCCATTGATGCGTTTATCACTTGGTGACATGGCATTTTTGATGAATCTGAAAATATAACTGAGATTTCCAATTAATTTACAAAAGTTATTAGTTACAGAAACAGTCTTATGAAATAAATCAATTTCAGCTGACAGCAGCAGAGATTTAGTTACAGAAGTTTTAAATTCCTTCTTAATGTCATCAGTACAGTTGTAAGAATGGTCAGCATGCACAAGCTTTGAAGGATCGGGGCCCTACTACCACAGTTCACTCTTGACCAAGTCCGGGGCATTCAAACCTCTGGAAAGGAGGTCAACTGGATTATTTTCAGACCATATATTTTGCCACGATTAGTTAACTCTTATTTTTGTCTCTCTATTAGCGACAAATGTCTTGAGAAGGTGAGGTGAAGTTCTTATCCAACTTAAGGCAATTGTGGAATCGGAAAGAAAAGTTATTTCCTGAAGATAGTCTTCAGTGCAGCCACAACTTTGCCTACTAGCTTGGATAACAGTAGGCAGGCCGAAAGCCCCAACCGAGGAATGGATAGAGTTTTGAGCGGAGCTACCCTTGATTTACCACAAAGAAGGTGACAATTTTTTGTTACCATTCTTTTCTTGAACAGAAACATATACTACAGCTGCAAATCCCTTTTCCAAGGCATCGGCAAATCCAAGAAGAGCAATTCTTACAGGATGCTCTAATAAGATAAATCTTGGGATTTTTTTTTCTAAATCCGGTAAGGATTGCACAAATGAAATCCATTCGTTGGAAAATGCTACAGGTAGTTTCTCATGCCATTATAATTTAAGTAGCGATAATTTTTGCATGAAGAATTTGGCATTGCTTATTACAGGTCCTAAAAGACCAAGAGGGTCAAATAGGCGTGCGATCTGAGAGAAGACACCTCTCTTCGTGAAAATCGAATTGGTAGGAGGAAGAGAAACTTTGAAACAAAAGGTGTCTGAAGAACTATTCCACAAAACACTCAAAGTTTTTACAGTTTCATCAGATAACTGATAGAAATTTAAATCAGGAGACTCACTGTTTGAATGTGAGAAACACCATTTGTGCAAGCTCACTCCTGCACTTTTAAAAAGAAAAATAAGTTCATTTGTTAACAGTTCAAGTTCATGGAGACTGGAGCATCCAGTTAAGATATCATCCAAGTAAACATCTTGCAGAACAACATTAGCTGCAATGGGAAAGTTATTTTTCTCATCCATTGCAAGTTGCTATAAAAACTCGCGCAGACAGGTAACATGCGGGAGTTGTTCCATAAGTGACTGTTTTCAATTTATAAATTTGAACTGGTTCATTTGAACTCTTTTTCCAAAGGATTTTCTGAAAATGTCTCTGTTGGGGATTTATTTCAATTTGTCTAAACATGTGGCATATGTCACAGCTGAAATAACGATGTTTACGCGCACGAAGCATTATAGAAAATAAGTCTTCTTGAATTGTACCTCCTTTACACAGAACATCATTGAGTGAGATATTTAGATTAGTTTTTTGTGAGCCATTGAAAACTACTCTTAAGGGACAAGCGCCATTGCCAGATCTAAGTACACCGTGGTTGGAAGAAAGAATAAATCACCAGATTTTATTTCATTAAATTCCAAAACATCTTCCATGTGATCTGACGAAAGATATTCTTCAATAAATTCTGTGTAAAGAACTTTTAATTTGTTATCATGGTCTAGACGTCACCAGAGTTCATTAAAGCGTTTAGACGCAATGGTTCTAGAATCCCCTAAATTTACATTTTCTTCAATATTTTGTTTGAATGATAGTGAAACAGAATATCTACCACAAGGCTTCCTAACGTGCGTACTTTCAAAATGATCTTCATAGTATGTAAGTTCATCATTAAATTTAGTTTGCACTTCGGAAATATTTTCTATTTCCCAAAAAGAGCGTAGCAATCATTTAAGTTACTCGAACCCTTTGAAAGGAAACGATGATTTGGATAGCAAGATCCATCATTATACAATCCTGCGACAATAAATCCAAATTTGGATTCTACTAATCTGAAGTTAGAGTTAGGCAATTTTAATTGGTTTGGATCAAAAATATCTAAAAAGAGTTCACTTCCTAACAATCAAGTTGATTAAAATATTTATCCACAAGAATACAGCCTGGAGGAATTGTAAGTTCTGACATATTTATCTTTTTTGAAGAATGAATTTTTATTATCTCTGGAGTGAGGAAAAAGTCAACATCATTCAAGTGAAACGTATCATCAAAGTTCGAAACAGCTGCCTTTGCAAAATAATTCATTCTTGAAAGAGAATTATTTAGACCTTGTACGGTGGAGTTGTTTTTATTTTTTTAATCCTAGCATATCTGCTGCCTTCAACGTTAAATTTTCTGAAGCCGAATCAAAAACGCAACGAAGTTTTATTTCCCCCCTTTGGACCATGAATAAAAATTAGAGCAGTATTAAGCAATCCTTTGCTTGGAATCATTTATATGGTTTAATTTAACAATTTCCTTCCTTTCAGAAATTGAAAGATTTTTACATTTATCACATTTATATAAGGGATGATAAAAATTACATTCATTCATGGCACATTTTTTATTTTGATTGCTTTTGGAAAAAAGAGATTTAACTCTAGATGAATTATTATTTCCACTGAAAACGGATGTTATTTCTTGTCGAGAAACCTGGTTTAATAACAGATTCTAGCTGCATGCATCTTAATTCCAAAAATGAAAGGAGGTTTTCTGAACTGGAAACTTCAGTCGTTGTCAGACTTAATTGGAATAATCTTTGAGATTCCTTATCAATTTTATTATTTAACACATGCAATATTATAGCATCAGATAAAGGATTAGATTCAAATTTTAGATTTTTTTTTAAAGATCCTATATGATTTCTAACAGCATCGATTAATGACCTAATTTGAGCAGGATTTTCATTATGAAATTTATTAATCGAAAGTATTTTGGATATGTGTATATCAACTAACGCTCGTTTATTTTGATGCCTATTTTCTAAGGCGTTCAAAAGAGAATCAAAAGTATCTTGATCACTTTGAATTAACGCTGCTTCGCTTTTTAAAGAACTTTTAAGATAAATGAGTTTTTGAGTCTCGTCCAATGATGGGTTGTTTCCAATAACATTCATAAACTGAGATTTAAAGAGCTGAAATTCTTGAAATTTTCCACTAAATGTAGGCAAATGCAAGTCAGGTATTTTAATATTTACTTTTTGAATAGTGCAAACAGTTTCGCTTTTGTTTTCATATTTGGAAAGACATACAAGAAGGCTTGCTTCAGCAAAATTTTCCAATTCAATACTAGCTTCTAAAGCATCTTTTAAATCCACGTCATCAGGCAGAGCACATAATTCACACTTTATTTGATTGAATCCTCGCAGAATAGGATTAACTGATGTTAGCTCAGTGCTAAGCAGTATAGTATCCTTTTTGGAGTCATCGGAAAGCTGGTTCCTTGAGAAAGGTTTCAATCTTATTAATTTTAGTTTTAAATGTGCCTCTTCGGCGATTAAAAGCCGTGAGTGACATTTTATAAAGCTATCTCACCGACTCAACGGACCAATTTTATGTTATGGCGGTAGGCCTAATTCTGGCGGTATGCCAGCAAGTAATAAATTCGTCGATAGTCAACAATTAGAGAATAATGGACTTATTCCATATTAATTATAAAAAATATATTTATTACTATTAACACTCATAATAAAGGATCAACAATTACAAGGAAAGTAAGAGTACGTCTACTCTGTATGAGTAGGACTGGTAAAGTGACGTATTTTCTAACAAGATATAGGGGTGACGCTATGCATTGAAGCAGGAAGTGACATGTGATACAAACAAGACCAATTCTTTTTTGCTTAACTTGTTTACTTTTTCCAAAAAAAAAAAATCAATTTCCGAAAAAGTAGTGCAGTAGTCCCTTTATGACGGATATGTACTGAGTGGGGGTTTAGTTTAGTTTAGTTATATTAACGTCCCGTTTGAAGAAACACTAGGGCTATTTTGGGACGGACCTCGTAATTTTGAACCACGGTCAGATGACGAGGACGACACCTGAGCTGGCACCCCCTCTTCACACCACACCACACCAGCGGAAGGACGTTTGGTCAGGACAAATTTAACGTGCAACAGACCCCCGTACTGAGTGGGGGAATTCCGCACATGTGGTTTTGAGATGAAATTTTGTGAATTAAGAGTAAAAGACCTGTTTCTAAGTATATTTTACTAAAATAAAGAAAATTTATTAAAATAACGAAGTTAAATTTTCACATAGCTTCCTCACCACAACACGTAATTTTGAGACAGCTATAAAATTGACAAAATTAGGTTAAGCATTTTTTTTTTTTTTTTACAGAATAATACCGCACATTTTTTATATATTTTATTCATTCATCAGGTCTCATCTTTGTTAAAAATGGATAAACTGATTTAAAAATGGTCTATTCTAATGGGAGATGCCACATTTGACAGTATTTGCAGGTTCAGGCTATTTTTATTGCTTTGAAAAAAATATTTTTACATATTTTACATTAAAAAAGGAAAAATTGCATGAAAAATATTTTACATTAAAAAACAAACCTCGAACAACTACCCTTCCCAGTAGGCAGATTGTCCAAGATCATTTCTCGCACTTTTTACGAGCGAAAGCAGTGTGCAAGGAATTATTTTGCTCCACCCCACTTAATATTTTTAATGTAAAAAAAAAATTGGCTTATATACTATCTTTCTACGATTTTAAAAATTGCTTAAACATTTTTCATTTTTTTTATCTGTAGAAAGAATCCCATTTAAGTGATATTTAGCTATATGAAAAGTTTTTATATCAAATTCATCAGTAAATCGCCTTTTTTTCTCTAGTTTTTCAAATTTCCTTTTAAAATAATGTCAAAATATCGTCTATAATTCAAATATATTCAGAAACTAAAACTATAATTCGAATATGTGTAAACTAAAACTTGCATTCACTTTATTTTATTATTTAAATACTAGGGAGCTCGCCATTCCTATTGTTATCCTCAGTTTAGTGGGTTTTGCTGGGGTGTTGATACCCTTATTTGAGCCAACAAAAGTAAATGGAAACAAACTGTTTTAAAAATGTCATGAACAAGCTCAATTCCAAATTTTAAAAAAAATTTATCATCAGTTAAAATTTTGAAGAAATCTCATCATAATTTTAACTTTTCTGTTATAATGAAGAATTAAAACATGAAATTGAAAAAATTTAAGCGAATTAAATAAAACTTTCTTAAAACCGCTTTCTTTCTTCGCATTGTTTCTTCATCTGATGTCGCTAGACGTTTCATTACTTTTCTTAAAAGGGCCGTGGTGGCAAGGTCTCTGCTTCGGAAACGGAGGATTTCAAATTCGAGACCAGATTTCGAGGAAGAATCATCGCGTAAACGGGCCTGATGCACGTTAAATCCATCGGGACCAAACACCCTCTCGCTGATGTGGCGTGGAAGCTTGGAGAGGGGGCTACCAGCTCGGGCGTCGTCCTCGCCATCTGACAGAAGTTCAAAATTACAAGGTCCGTCCCAAAATAACCATAGTGTTGTTTAAAAATGGGATGTTAATGTAACTAAACTAAACTAACTTTTTAAAAAAACAATGAAAGGTTTAAACGTATATTTCTCAGGTATTCAAGTGATTTCTAGTCGAAAGACGAAAAATTTTCGTTACAAAAAAAAAAAAAAAAAAACGAGAAGGATATTCATTAGTGTAGCTACAAACAGTCTGTCTAACAGTAGAATTAACAAATAATATTGTTTTTAACTCATTTGCTTTTACTTTGAAGCTAAATTTTTCCTTTTTTGTCATCATTTCACCATCAAGTGAAATTTAAAACTATGATGTGTAGTAAAGCTGATATCACCACGCACGTGCTTACCTTTGAGAAGGTGCAAGCAATTGAGCACGAGGCGAAGTTATAGGAGACTTCTTTCTATGTCAGTCCACTTGAGATGTGTAAAATGAGCTTGAGCTGTGTGAATAAAATTGTAGATTAAATCTGAATGAATCCTTTTTTTTCTCCTAAAGATTTCGATTACACCAAAGACAGTCAACAATCTTCTGATTATTATTTTTCCACAGATGTAACAAAAATATTTATTAAATATTTCAAACAATACTGGCAAAACATACTTTAAATGTCGTGGATCAATTGGCTTGCTTTCTACCAATCAGAAAACGATTAAAACGCAATCCTTACATAAAAAAAAATCATATAATAGATATCCTCACTTTGAGTTATCTCAAGGGAATAATTTTTAAATTTCTTAATTCATTGGAAATTTCCCAGGAAGCTTTCTAAGAAATACCGAGAACAAAATTTCTTTGTGGAAATCCAGTTTCTACAAATGTTCCGTTCTCTTTTGTCCTCTTGCATTTTAAGTTTCCAATCTATTTTTAGCTCTACTGGATGAGAAAAAGAAATAAAAAATGTTTTCCTACTCTTTGGAAACATACTTAATGATATTCTCCTAAAAGTTTTATGACTTCTGAATACTGAATACATTTAAATAAAATGCAAATATAAATGTATTGTCAAAATAGTCATAGAATAATTATAATATTGAAGATAGTTTGAATAAATTATCTTTTAATATTCTAATAATTCTAGATAGTTAATATAGAATAATCTTGCTGACCTAATACATTTAGATCAACAAGTGAATTCTAGATTTTTAGCGCCTGAAAACTTTTTTTTTTTTACCATTTCTATCTAAAAGAAATAATTTTTTAACTACTGAATCCATGTAGAATTTCATTTCACAAACTTTTTCAGAAAAATAAGAATGCTTATATGCCGTACTATTAATGCATCTAAATTCAATTGAATTCAACCGGAGTCTTCCCCCAACTTTGTGTAATAAAGTTGTTGTCCTCCTCCTCTTTGCATAAAAATTGTGGACCTTGGGCAAGGTGTAACCGCAACGTGTTGTTGTTTCCGATGGCACTTGCTATAGGCAAGCCCGCTGATTTGAAATCAACGATTTTAAGCCGAAAGGAAACGTCTCTTATTTTAGTAGCGCCAACTAGGGCCAAGAGTACGACTTTGCTACTCACGCATCACATTCGCTTACACAGCCCCTTTCTAAAGGGGGGGGGGGGCACATTCACACATCTCACAGATAGAACAAATGAAGGACAACCATGCCCGAATCGGGACTCGAACCCGGGACGCCCAGATCACGGGGAAGATGTGCTACCCCTATGCCAGGACGCCGGCACCGCAACGTGTACATTGAATTTTATTTCCATACCTTTCCTCATGAGAATCGTGTGCTTCGTAAAATAAGCCGAATATGTATTTTAGACGTCTTTTTTTTCCGAACGATTCAAACCAGCATTTGAACACATAATTACAATTTTAGTAGCAGGATTATATATCAAACTTAATCTATCCAAGTTGTCGCATTTTTGAGTTCTAGCGTTTACATGCTTGCGAAAATACAGGCGACCAAATTCTTGATGAATTTGGTTAAAAATTTGATACGGACTTACACATTACAAGTTATATCAGGTTTTGCTCATCTCGCTTGAAATTTGCTTTTCCTGAGCTCTAAAAAAATTAGTAGAATTGAGCAACACAGGTCAGTAAGTGAATTTAAAAACATGAAAAAAATCTTTAATGATAAAAAATAAATTTATATTTGATTTCATTTGAATAAATTCAAGTAAGTCTTTTCTTTTTTGTATCATTCTGGCCTGGAGCTCTATTAAAAGCAATCATCTAAACGCCGGTCCTGTGTTTTGTATATTTTCAGAATCCTGTGTTTTGTATTTTACTTACTAAGAAAGGGGGGGAAAAAAGGAATAGCAACGCATTCCGGGCGCCATTTGGTTTTCGTAAAAAAAAACAATAGACCAGCTCTTAGAATTTTTCGCTGCCAATACAGTTTTGTCTAACTAAATGGTTTATTGGAGAGGTTCTTACAGCCAAAAAATTAAAATCTATACAATACATTCTACAACTGCTGCACAGTATTTAAAATAAAAAAGTAAGTATTAAACGTAAAAATAAAAATTCTCAACAATGATATAAACACACTGAACTTCAGAAGAAAAATAAAAAGTATAAATTTAATAGAAATCCAAATTAAGCTTGAATTCTTACTTCTGCTTTTTTCTTTAAATGCAGCATTCTAATCGCATTATCTTTATGTCATACCAAAGTACTAATTATTTTATTTTTGAAAAAATTGATCTAAGCTCAGTATATTTAACTAATGGGAGTAGTCTTCCCATAACTTTCTCGTATACTCTCTAGTAAAGATGTTATTCTAAAGAATGCCCATTAGGCATTCAATAGTTAGGAAATATTACCCTTTGGCGTGATTTACTGAATCTATCGCGTCATCCTTGGCGAGTGTTTTGACGATTAATCCCTGGCATGCGGTGAAAAGTGTCCGAAAATCGAGTTTATGTTTTAGACACATTTTTTCCCAGCTGATTGAAATAAAAACTGGACACAAAATAACACTTGCAGTCACAAAATCTCTTATCAAATATGATATGTTTATGTCGCAGCTTTTTTTCCTCTACCGTGTTTACGTGCTTTTGAAGCTTTGGTCCGGCAGGCGTGTAATCCTTTGTTCTATTTGGCTTAAAATTTGATAGGTGTCTACATTATAGATGTTGTGGTGGTATGTGGATTATTATGATCTGTGCAGGAAGCAACAGGATGAATGTTGTAGGAAACATTTCTTTAATAATCACATTCACACACTAAACAATTACAAACACAAAGACAAGACATTCACGCGCGCGCTTCACAGTTCAGCGTCACATCTCCTTCTCATTACAATCGCAATGCATTATGGGATGACATATGGGATGGCTTAATCAGGTATCGCCATCTAGTATCCAAAAGAGAAGATAAGTGTAATGCAACTGCTACAATGTTAAATCTGTGTACCGAAATGCATCCATCTCGCTCTCTTCGTTTTGTAGTTGCTGTTTCAAATTGTATTCGCACAGCCGAGTTTGCACAAAATTTTATAGAAGTCTGCAAAACAGAGAACATACAGATACGTTTTCAGACACTTTTAATTTTGGTATAGATAATTACGCAAAAATCTTTAAATACGGACAAGTCTTTTAAAATGTTCATCAAATCGTTTCGAAAATGTTTAATGACATTTTGCTAAACTTACTTAGGAAGACTTTGATGTATCAATACTTGAACCACTTAAAAGAAAGTAAATAAGAAATTGGAGCTGTGGTTTGAGTGAAAGTTCTGACGCAATAAAAACAAATATGTATTTCATCGATCTCGTCGGAGGAGGAACAAGCTTTCGGAAACTCTTGGCGCCCTCTGAAAAAGTAACTTATACCTTTGGATTCATCAGTCATTGCGTTTTAACACATATTTGCCTTTATCAATTCCAATTATTTTTATTAATAATTGATTATTTTTATTCGGTTATTAAGATGCATTGATTTATACAATTGCTGTACAACTGTTTAGGATCAGAGAATTTTGTAGAAGTTAACATTTTCTTCATTTAAATGAAAAGGTTAAGTTTAGTTATTTTAACGCCCGTTTTAAGGCAACACTGTGGCTATTTTGGGACTGACCTCGTAATTTTCAGCCGCGGTCAGATGATGAGGACGGCACTTGGGCTGGCGCCTCCTCCCTTTTCCAGGATTCCGCACCACACCAGCGGGAGGACGTTTGCCCCCGATGGAATTAGCGTTCACCAGGCCCGCTTGCACGAGGATTCTTAGGTGGAATCGGGTCTCGAACCTGAAACCCTCAGGTTTCGAAGCCAAAACTTTACCAGCAGCCCACCGACCATCTTTTCGCTTAGGAAGGGTGGCTTTACCCCCCCCCCCCCCTTCCTAAGCGAAAAGAACATATGACATATTTTTCTGCTCAGCTCGCTACAAACATAATAAACCAGAAAATAATATGTCTTATTCATCTTAGATACGTTGCCTGTCAGGGCCATTGTGCAATCCAAAACAAGGCGTTTAATGAGGCGCGCTTTTAATAAGCTGATAAGTACACAGTATACTCCTGAGTATCCGGTTCGCGACTATCCGGCTCAGTTTTCTTTTATCATAATTAAATGAAGAGGACAAGGAGTTGCATTGGTAACATTAGCAAGGCATTGGAACCGGACGTCTCCAACGATTCTCCTATGTGTCGTGTGCAAAACACAAGCCCGCAGCTTTCTGCCTGTTGTTCATTATTCCGTCAGTGCGTAACGGACCTCAGTTGTTGCCGCCATTCCTGATTATTATTGCATAGTACGTGCAATATTCGTAAATTGTTCTTGGGTATGCTTAAAGTTTTTTTAAGTGTACCACAGTGAAGATTGCAGAGTCCCTGTTAAAATGTGAACAGTGTATATCCTTTAATTTATTTTTTCTCTAATAAATTCTTGAAGCGTGCGGTGCAGTATATAAACATATATAAACAACCAGTACAGAGCCTTCTATTTGAACTCGGCACGTCAGTGGCAACTGCTTCAATGATTCACCGGACCGCGTTCACATTCTACATGGCTTGAGATAAATAGAGGGCTTAGTACCCAATAGGAAGTGAGGAAATATATATTATAAAACTTTATTTTCTGTTAATGGTGAGCAAAGAAATGAGTACATAGAACACCGTCCTACCCTTCCACCACATTAGGCCGGATACTTGGAAGTTTGCTGTAGTTTAATACATTTTTAACATGATCACTATATACTTTATATTAATTTTTTTTTCTTTTAGCCATTTTGTCATGTGCATATAATGATCCACGATATCCATGTTTATACACAATATTATTTTTAACAGACGCTTCTTACTATTTATAAATAGTAATAACAAAATGAAAATAGTGGACAGATAATTATACATATACTATGTAATTATACTACAATGACCAATTATACTAGATAAAGTTTTAATTTTATCAAATCATTTTACAATTCAATTCGTAAAAATAGGCTTACAACATTTATATTCAATCGATCTGCGTGTGATGTCTCTAAGTCAGGTAACTACGTAATCTGCCAAATGGCAAGCAACAGTGAACATAAAAATGCTCTATTTATAATGAAGGATAAATAGATGCCGTTATGGCTTATTCCAAAACACGAAATTTAGAAATGTATTTTTAATTATTTTTTTTTACAAGAACCTTTCTTAATGGAAGGGGATTCTCATTCTAAAAAGTGATTTTTCAAAATCATCATTAAAAATTAACCAACATTTTAAAGCTTTTTTCTGAAAGTGTTTTATTGTACAAGAATAATTCTTAGATTGGCGAAAAAAATTCAGAAAAGTAACTTCAGAATGATTTTAATCCATCTTCGTAATTTTTTCTTTATTTAAATGAATTTTTAATATAATTTTTAACAATGCCTTTTACTTTTTTGTATACGAACTATGCAAAGAGAAGGATTGTAAGCAGTTCCTTTGTCCAAAAAATTGTATTCATGGCATTAGATGTGTCTGTCTCTAAAAACAAAACAAAACCAAAAACCGACGAGTGGAATTTGATATTTTTTACTTTACACCATTATCACAGATTTTCGTCAAATTTTCAACGAAATCCATTAGGAGAAAACCGGAAAACGCAGTGAAGTTAATAATCTCGGCAGATGGTTTTATCATCATATCTGTAGCGCATTATGGACCTAAAAGAATTGATCATCTGTCGGGAGGTCTTTCCGTGTGTAATTCGCAAAGTACATCTCGTTAAGATAATAAATTTCAGTGCCTAACCTAAACATCGAAATAGTACATCTATGCAAAATTTCACTCGAAATCTATCTAAAACAAGAAGCTGCCAATCTCTTGTTTTAGATAGATCAAATCTATCTCAAATTGCTGCTGGCCACTTCGTGAGTACCACGAAAGCTCTTCTTCATGGTATAGAAATTTGAATTTATACAAATTTGAATATCGGCATGAATTTCTGTGAATTCTTTCGCTTAACATAGTTTTTTCGCTCCCGTCGCCATCAATTACATATGCATGGGCAGGGCAAAACATGGCAAGCAGGAAGGTAAATGATGTCCGGTATTATTTTTTTTTGTCCACCTTTCATTATAATTAACTTTAAACTTTCAGAAGGTGCTCTATTCTTGTGTGCTTCCACTGCATGGTGTGTTTAGAGCTTGTTGGATTAGTTTAGTTTAGTTATATTAGCGTCCCGTTTTAAAGCAATACTCGGGCAATTTTGGGAAGGACCTCGTCATTTTGAACCGCGGTCATGTAGCGAGAACGACACCTCACCTGGGACCCCCTCTCCAAACCACACCAACGGCATGACGTGTGACCACGGCGGATTTAATGCGCACTAGACCCGCTTACACGACGTTTCTACAAGTGAAACCGGGTCTCGAACTGAAACCCTCCAGTTCCCACGTCGAGACCTAACCACCAGCTTGTTGGATATAAAAGAAAAGTGGATTTACCATTTTGCCCTTCTCGCTGCGCAGTCCACACAAAATTTTAATTCAGATCAATGTGAAGTGAAGACAAATTTCATATTCTCATCTCATTGTGTTATCGCGTTCATATGCGGAATAAACAGTCAGTCAAACAGTCAATTCTGTGATGGATTTCGTTTAAAATTTGATAGAGTTTGGGGGCAAAAATTATATGCTAAAAACAATGTTTTAGCTTATCACAATTTCCATCGATTGGATCAAAATTTTATACACATTTGAAATGTTACTGGAAAGATCACGCAGCATTTTATTTATCAAAGACTGCATGTTTGACCAACCGCGTGCGTGCACTCAAAAACGTATAGATCGAGCAGACGTTCAACCTGTTGATGGATTAGATACGGTTTATTATACGCAATAATAAAACTGCATTCCAAATTTCATTCATCCAGCTATTCGTTTAGTTGAGTTATTGCATTCGCACAAACAAAAATGAGCAGATATATCGAAGAATTTCGCATCTGTATTTTAACAAGAATCTACGATGTTATTGTACATATAAAATTGCATTCTTTTATGCCTTATCAGGTTCAAAGAACGAAAGACATAATTCAAATGAGATGTGGCCATCAAAGATGAGAATTTAATCATTGGAGATTCAAGTAGTAGTACGTCAAACTTTTTGACGATTGCATTACTTTCTCTTTGCGTTCGAAATAGTAGCCATGGATCCGTCGTTCAATTTGTGGCCGCGCCCGTCTTCCGTGCTGCACGAGCCACCGCTGACGTTCGACCGTCCGCGCACATTCGACTGCGCAGGCAGTGCAGAAGAGCGATCACTTTCCAATTATGGCAGACACGAGAGGTCCGTTGGCGACTGATCCCACTTCCTTTTTCAATTTGAGTTTCGATTGAAGATTGGCGCAGTTTCGCGGGCGCCTCAGCCCTTTCCTTTTCTTGCTGGTTTATTTCTTTCTGAAATTTTAGTTATTTTTCGTTCATAACGGGTTTCATCAGCGGTAATAAAGTCTGCCGTGAACTCTTCTTGTGACAGGAGTAAATTTTCTTCATTTGCAAACTTTTTTTTGTGTGTGTTCCATTATTCAATTTTTGATGCATCTCTTTTCTGTTTCATTGAAATGATTTCAACCAGTTCTCTCCAGTACAGAAGGAGAAGCAAATTTTAATATCGAAATGATTTCTTTTTCCTCTCGAATTTCAATTATTATTTCACGATGACGAAATGTGGCAAAGACAAAAATAATTTATTTTATTTCTCTAAATTGTGGCTGCATTATTAACATGGAAATGTCATTGAAACTTCTGATGCAAGGCTTTCGAAATTAATTTTATTTATTCCTTATCAATCTTATTTTCAGTTTAAGCTCGACTTCCAATTTAGCAGAAGTTTACTTCTTAGAAGTAACATGAAATGTGAAAAATCAACCAAATTGCTTTGGTCAATGTAGATAAATAAATATCTTTTCTTTTACCTTTCCTCCCCCCCCCCAAATCAGTGGTAAATCGTGCATTGTGGCCGTGGGAGTCTGTATTATAGTGCGCATTGATATGCATAGACATTACGTAAAATGTGCCTTTATTTATTAATTTTGAACAGTTAATATAAATAAAAAAAATTAGATTTCGACCTGATTCAGATAATTTTTGTAACTAAGAATTTACCAATTTTTAATGAATTAGTTAAAATGATACTGTAAAATAAATTATCTTACCCATACCGGGTATTTAAAATTCAAGGTTTGCTTTGAAAAGGAAAATTGCCCAACAAAATGTTATTTAATTTGTTAAGAGTTTATAAGAACCTCAAAATATTTTCAGCAAAAAAAAGTTTAAAAAAAATCGCCACCAGCAATAGCGCTGTAAACAATATTGCTAAACACAATAAGATATGAAGGCTTCGGTTTAAAATGCATTGCATCGTTTCTCGATCGAACGTATTTGTGATACTATGAAAAGTTAGGAAGAATGCAGATTACAATGATATGATTTTCTAGCCACACAGCTGATCCTTCTCGTAACAGCTTTAATTGAACTATATCCAGAACATGCAATACCATGTATTTCGCGTTATAGCGCTTTTAACAACCACCTAGTTCGCAGGGATTAGCGGTCACTGAAATTTCTAATGTATGTAATTATTTCAATTATGTTTCAATGTATGCGATGTTCAGTGTATGTATTTCAATTTTATGTCATTGGATTTGAATGGCTTCTTCAGCAAAATATTTTTAAGCGTCCCGTTTTTATAAAATTCAAATAGATACCAGCTTTACACTTTTCTATTCATTATACTATGCATTTCTCTAATTTTCTGTTATCTTCCCTAAAATTTAGACGTTAATTTGAAACGGAAGTGATTCAATTTCAACTAATACAAAAACTTTTCCGCTGAAGCCAATATGTTTTTTTTTTAAATGTGAATAAAGAAAATAGAATTCATCAGCATTGAAATCTTATATGTGCTACAGAATATTTTTTTTTAATAATTTATACAATATCTTAGAGACCTGTTCTTTAAAAACTTATTTGTTTCAACATAGCATTCAGTTTATTACAATAAGAAAGCGATTTTCAATTGATCAGAACGATATATATTTTTTGTACATCTAAATGTATTACAGGAAAAAGTAGCTGTCGTTAAAATTGAATGTATTTTAAATTTTTCTTCATTGTTTATTTGTGAAATAAAATCTTAGCTGTAAACGTAAAAAAATAAAATCAATATATATATATATATATATTAAAAGCATGTTTTAAATAAGCGTCTACTCTTTTTCTGTACTACTAATGCAGGTGAATGTTTGTGTAAGCGCTCTACAGACCAGACCATTTTACCTACAGCTACGAACTTTGGGCACAAGTATATCTTAAAGGATAAAAGTGTGTTCATTTGTGCGATTTTTTTTTTGAAATTTTAATTAATTAAACGAATTTTAGACATTTTACCGAGATAACTAAAACATTATTGCCAAACAATAAATTTAACGCGATACATTTTTTTTAAAATTATTTTTAACAATACCAATTTAATAGTCGTACATTTTCTCCCTGAATTCGGCAAGTTTTTTAAAAATATTTTTTGCCTAATTTCGAACAATTAATTACGTTTTTTCCTGAAATTCAAACCGATTTTTTTGTTCCATGAAATAATTCGTCGATTTTCTCTCATTGTTGTACGATAAACCAAATGAGTCAGCGAACGCACTAGAACCTTATAATTTTCTTTCATTTATTTGTCTTTATTTTTGTGGCAATGATTTTGTAAACAAATTATTTTCGTAGAATAAAAATTCAATTGACTGGAACACGATTAGAAAACAATCATTTCAAATACGATTAGAAAAAAATCATTTCGAAGCTTAAGGAATTTATTAAATTTCTTCAAAGTAAATCATACGTTATTGAAAGCTAAAGAAGAAAAATCCCTTTTAAATCTGCGCAGTTTAAAAGATGAATAAAAAAAAGTGAAATTTAGACGATGGACGAATTATTTATTTAAGTTTCTGAAAGTGCTGGCATGTTCATGTAACTGATCTTCATTTTAATTTCTGACAATTTAGATGAATAATGGACGGAATTACATCTAAACGATTAAATGGAACGTAAGTAGAACCAATATAAATTTAAAAAGTGCGATATCAACAATTTTTTGTTTGTTTACATAGTCTTTATAAATACATTTATGGATCCTTTGAATATTTAAAATCTCATTTAACCTAAAGTAATGCATTAATGATTTTAAAAAGAAAACGATAAAAAAATAGCAATGTGTTTAGAATATGCAAAATGAATATAATTTTTAACTAATCGATGTTTTTGCTAATTGAATTTTTTGCAGGGATCTCTAAGTTCTATCTATATCTATATCTTTATCTATACTTATAAATAAAGCTCAATGTGTGTGTGTGTTTGCGCTCTACAGGCCAGGTCATTTGACCTACAGCTACCAAATTTGGTACATGTATACCTTAGAGGTCGGGAATGTGCACCTGGGGTCCCTTTTTTGAATTTTTAATTGGAATTTTAATTATTAATTAAAAACTAACTTTCCCGCCAAAAATAATCTTCCATTTTCCCCACTGCCAAATGAGTAAGGCTTCAGTTTTTTCCCCCAACAGTAATGAGGCGAGGGTTAACATTTTTCGGCCGATTATTTCAAACGATTTTGTTTATTTTCTTAGTGTTTTATGCATTTAAAATTAAACATTGTTAATTAATCTATCTTTCAGATTCATTCTGAAGTACTTTTGAATTAAAATAACACAGAATAAAGGAAATTAAAAATGTCTAATCTGCATAGCGTTACCCCAACTGGCGTAGAAAAATGCACCCATTTGCGTTACCGTAACTGGCGTTGAAAATTCACGCATGCGCATTGTGTTCTGCTTGTTGGCAATATTATGAACGGTTGATTCTTGATTTAAATTATTTTTAGGTTAGTTGCATGCTTTTGTAATTAAATTGTATTTATGTTAGTTATATATTTTTTATGCTTATATGCTTATAGCTTTAAGTACATTGTTTTTTAAGTAGTTTTTTTAAACCTGTTTTCGACCGATTATTGTAAACAATTCATTTTATTTTCTTAGGATTTGATGCATTTAAAATTAAACATTGTTAATTAATCGATCTGTTCATGATGAATCTGAGAAAATTTTGTTGAGAAATTCTTGAGATATTACATAAATTAAGAAAGATATTCTTTAGTGCCCATAAAGTTAAAATGCTCAGTGGCTCTGTTATCAGTAATCATATTATAAAAAAATGCTTGTTTCAGTAAAAAATATTATTGTATTAATTGAAGATTAATTCTTTCCGCTTTAATTTAAAGCATACATTCTACGGGAGCTAACAGAAAATTAGAGATATACATATTACGTTATGACTGAAGGCTTTTATAATATTATGAGTAAATTATATGACTATCAAAATTTGAAGTTTTTAAAATATTTTGATGAAGAATCTATTAAAGTAGGAATTGCGTAAAATATTTAATTATTAAAATTTAAACGAACATTAAGATTGACGAACCAGCTGGTCGCCAAAGGCGGCTAGTATATAATAAATTGTAAACTAATATTTCTATAAAATATTCAGCTTTTATCCGCTTGTATAAACCTGCTTACGTAGCCAATTTAGCTTCTTATCCAGCTAAAACAAGTGGTATTATTCTCAATAATGAAAACAGCTGGGAAAATTTTACTTTCGATTTTATTGCATATTAATTAATATTGCATAATTTTACTTTATTTTAATTCTTCATGATAGCCCATTGCAAAACTAAAGTATTATTTGTTCGCCCAGGAGCAAATTGGCAAGAAAACAGAAAAGTAACAAAAACTAAGAAAAGGTTAAACTAACTAAGTAAAGGTTTTCAAGCATTGAATCGTCCGTGTGTTTCTTTCATTTCCTGTATGGTCTTTTAATCTTTCTTCCAGCCAGACGATACTTTAAAACCTGATTTATGGGGAATCTATTTCCCTATGTTTATCCAAAAACGCCGCACATATAAAAAAAAATATCCTTTCAAAATTTCTGTTGCCATAAAATCAATAAATTATATTAAAAAGTCTATAAAGGTTATAAACACATTTCAGGGGGTGAACAAAAGCAAAGCAAGTACTCATATGTAACTGAAGTGAAAGAATACTTTACTTTTAAGTGAATCTAGACACGTCGTGATCAGCAAATACTTCACTAGCCTAAAACATGTATTTAAAGCAACTGAAAAACGGATAACTTTTCAGAATATAATTGATTATCACTATTAGTATTGTGAATGAATGCAAAACCTTCTTTTGTCTACACTGAAAATATGGTGTTGATCATAACATAAAATGACAGAAAACGCATCAAAGAACTGTGCATTAGACGAATTTTAAAGGAAAGTAATTAAATTTCAAAGGGTTGGTTGGTTTGGTTTAGTTATATTAACGTCCCTTTTGAAGCAACACTTGGGCTATTTTGGGACGGACCTCGTAATTTTGAACTGCGGTCAGATGACGAGGACGACACCCGAGCTGGCACCCCTCTCTCCACACCACACCACACCAGCGGGAGGACGTTTGGTCAGGACGGATTTAACGTGCAATAGACCCCCTTACACGACGGTTCTTCGGTGGAATCGGGTCTCGAACCTGAAATCCTAAATTTCAAAGGGAAAAATAGCTAGAGGTTTTAGGCCATAATTAGGAAAATTCTGATTATGAAAAATGTTGAAACTAATTTTTTTTATCAACTAACAAGAGCTTTCGTTGATGTAAATGTTTAATTTTACCTAACTAGAATGTTATCATCATACATCATGCATTGATATCGTATCCTGATACAGATACCCCGATTTTTTTCTTTTTCACTGAAAACTCCCACTCATCAATAAAGGAAAAAAAAAAAAAAAAAAAAAAAAAAAAGAGGGTGTTGGGATACTTTAATTTCTTATTTATGTCCAGAGATTCAGAATCCCAAGAAAATGTCGGGGAAATGAAATGAAAAATTTCGCGAAATTCAATTGAAGTATATAATTTTTTTTTTGAAATTTTTTTTCAAATTTTGCGACTACGCACAAGTACGAACTTATAGTTTTTAATATCCGAGTTCTAACATCCATCCATCCGAGTTCTCCCACGTCAAATGAATAAAAAAGAGTAAACTACCAAGCAAGAAATTTAAGAATGTTAAGAAGTGTTGTCTGCTAATTTTGTTACTTTCAGCTTTCTTGCCATTCATTTGTCGCTGAATTTTGGAATTCAGTTTTTCATAATTTTGGAATTCAGTTTTGCAATGAACTTTCACAAACAAAGAAAATAAATGAAGTGTATATTTATTTTTAGATCTAAACAATCCTTTGCCATACAAATGTATGGAACTATTGTAATTCATCCACAAGCTAATGCTTAAAGATTAGAGTGACAAGTAGGAGGTAAAAAGAATATAGTGAAGTAATCTCGCTTTTTTTTTTTTTTTTTTTGCTTATTCTAAAGAGAATGTGTGACGACTGATTTTATTAAAAAAAATTATTGCCCCTTAGAAGTTAAAATACTTGAGCTAATCTCTACTAATAATAAGTGTGAATGTGTGTGTGTGTTGCTTCGGCGTTCCATAGGCCAAACCATTTGACCAACAGCTACGAAATTTGACACCTATATACCTTGGAATTTTGGAACGAGGAGCTCGGAGTGATTTTTTGGAGAATTTAATTAATTAAAAATTAAGCTGCAATTTGACGTTTTATTGCGATAATTTCTGAAAATATTATTGCGGAAAAATAAATTTCACAGCATTTAAAAATTAATAAAAATTATTTTTAATGATACCATTTTATAATCGACAGAATTTTTTCTGAGTTTTGGCAGCTGAAATTTTTTAACAACTAATTTTTTTATTTAATTTTTAATTATATATTACATTGCTGCCCTGAAATTCAATTCGTTTTCATTGTTTTATCAATTATTTCATTACTTGGATTTTTATCTACTATAAAAGAAAATAAAGATGAATTCTTTTTAATATCTATGTTGTTTACTGGGCAAACCAGCAGTAATGAGACAAACATTTTTGGGTGATCAGCAGATGAGGTATCCCGAAAACCTAGTTACACATTCTTTAATAAAGGTGCATAAAATTGCTCTCCCCCCCCCGCATAAAATGGTGGTAGGGATTGTGTTGAATAATAATGGCGAACAATAGTTTCGCACTATTGATATGTGGCATGAATTTAGCATTTTTACGTGTGATCATTGATAAATTTTTTGGACGATTAATAATATCCGAAAATCATGCGGTTGAAATCATGCGAAAATCGAATTTGTGTTTTAGACATGTGTTTTTCAATCAATTGATTCCAAAAGCAGGAAGTTACATTTATAGTCACAAAATCGCAAAGCAAATTTCATATATTTAAATCACTGCGTTTTGGAGCTACCGCATTCACATGTTTGTAAAATCACAGACCAATGGATGGTCAGCCCATTGGTGGATTTGTTTCCAAATCTAAGAAGTATCTGCTCTTTAGATAATAAACTTGTATTCCAATTTTTATTCATTTGCCTCTTCTCGTTTTGTAGTTATTGGGTTGATATATTTTTAGGCAGCTGTACTGATAGACTTTCACAGAATAAGTTTCGATCAAAATTTGATTCAAACCTGCAAATTTGGTATAAATATCACATACCAGATTTCCCCCATTTAGCTTATAGCGATTTTTAGTCATTGAACTCACAGACAGACAGACATAATTCAGAAAATGAATTTTTCGTCCTCGGGGAAGTCTGAATCCATTCGTTTCAGAGCGAATTCAATTTTTTTTTGGGGGGGGCAGCAATCCTTTATCTTTGAATACTTTGTTCACAAGAAATGGGCGGAAAAAAACTGAAAACTAGACAGAAAATTTTTTGAATGTGGCCATATATTTAGATTTGTGGGTCTATATTAGATTTCTGTCGTGGTGATCATCTGTCGGTCTGCCCATTAGTGTGAATGATTCAGTTCATGTGAATGAGTTCATGTGAATTCAGTTCA
>JAPMOR010008478.1:49027-71899 GCA_026543865.1 Argiope aurantia
ATTTTATTTTCTTGTTTGGTATGGATAACAGCAAGCGTGGTCAATTAATAATAAATATCGGATGATTTATTGTTATTGTTTGACAGATGTCTGCATTTTTATGTATTGACTTCTAGAATAAATGCTACATTTGCGATGAGCTCTTCTAAATTTAGAAATAAAAATATATTTGCAAATTTCGTAAATAGAAAGGTGATACTTTGTGTGTGCAGATGAATGTAAAAAACATTTTACTCATTGACACTTTTCTATATGGAGGTTGTATAAAAATTTTTTAATAAAGTGTTTTCATACAATTGTTTATCTTATTTAATGAAACTTCGCAATGAAAACTATATTTTTAGTTTTAATGTATAAGGAAAGTTAATATGGCAACTAGAAATTAATCTGAATTTTTTGGAAACACTCTGTATATGTAGGCATATATATTGTTACAATTCTACATAACTACACAGTTAGTTTCATGGTAAGGAAGACGACTTTGCAGATAGTAACTGCTGAATGGATGGTAGGTTAATCTCTTAATGTGAATCTCTTTAATGTGTTGATCTCCAACGAGTTTCCTGTGAGTGCTTTGTGTTGTTGCGCTTTTTTAATAACTATTTGTTATTTGTGTTTTGTTGTTAACTGCAAGTGCTGTTCTTGTGTATGCTTCGCTACTACATCTCTGAGTTTTCTTGCAGAATAAAGTGTCACTATCTGTTATTGAGCCTGTTGGACTTTTCATTATTCATCCAAAAGACGGATTTTTCCGTAGCACTATATATATGTGTGTGTTGATGCACCAGTACTATAGAGATAATGTGGTATGGAAGTTTGGAGAAGGCGTACCAGTTCAGATGGCATTTTATTCAACTGATCATGCTTTATCAAGTACTAAGTAAATTTGCTAATGACTTTCAACTTACATCGAATGAAGAAATAGTAAAAACATGAAGCTGCGGCATATGGAACTTAGCATTCATTGAATATCATTACTGTATACTAAGCCTGTCTAATGTATACTATGTAAGAGACATAAAAAAAAAATCCAAGTGCAGATCGTCGCTCCGATGATTCATATCCGAAGTAAATATCTATTTCGAAGCTGCCTGTGAATCCAAAATCGCTTTTCTTTAGAATCGCTGTCATACACAAGATATTATTCTTGTGCATTCAGTATATACAAAGAAAGTAAATAAGTCTGAGAAAAATAAAACAAATTGCAAGCATTTGCAAACAACTCTTTGTCAATGTCAATACAATCATACATCATTTATTAATAATGTCTGTTAAATTTTTTATTCTTCAGCATCGGTTCGATCTTAAAATAAAGACAAAGGGGAAAACAAGAAGCCATTTTTCCACTTGTGAAATTCTATTAAAATATGTATAAACCTTCATTCATTAATCTTTCTAAACCCGAAAGACCAAACTTCGCTCAACAGTATTTTTTTTTTTTTTTTTTTTTTTTTAAAATAATAAATAAAATCTAATCCTATGGTTCATTTAAAGTTATGAGCGAAATTGAATGGAATCGTAAACTCAGAATCGAACATGAGAAAGATGTTTTGGCGTCTGAAGTCCTAACCACAATTCCATCGGCGAGACTTTTATACAAGTCATGTATAGCCACATGTCAATATTTAGTTATAAAAAAAATTGTGTAAAATCGTGTTTTCTCAGGAAAGACACCTACATAGATAAACTTAAAAAGCAAAACCTCATTTAAATATAAAATTTTATCCAAATCATTACAGCCGTTTCCGAGAAACATGAAATAAATTTATATGTATACAAGAATTGCTCGTTTGAAGTTATAAGATTGAACACAAATTTTAAAAAATCGTTAAAGTATAATTTTTTTAAAAAATTGTGCGTTGTTTAAATACAAGAAATTTTGTAATTACAATCTTTTTAATGATGTTAAATTGTGAGAAAATTACGTTTTTTAGAAATTTTAGAATTTAAATTTTAATGAAAATTATTTTGTTTAATGTAGAAATTCGGTTTCTATCTTTGCCCTTAATAAAATTTTCAGAACGGATTCATTTTTTTTTCTACAGTTTTCCATTTTTATTTCTATTTATGAATACTCAATAATATTCAGGCTTGTTTAATGTTCTTCTAATTTGTAAAAACCAAAGTTAGAATTTCTTTTTTTTCTGATGCCGCATTCCTCGAAATATATTAATTCATACTCAAAATAATCAATGTCCAATTTCTTCAAGAGAGTGATTCAGCATGAGTGTGATATCAGATTCACAAATTCACAAGAATTCTTCACTGTCGATTTCTATTTTGGATTTGAATTCTCGAATCGATAGCAGTAATCTGTTTTCTTATATTTATTTCTCTTTCACGCACTGACCTATTTCGAGCGAGCTAACAAATAAATAGTTATCTAGATTATAGTTATGTCTATATTTTATTTAAAAACTACATGGAAACTGTATTGATATGGCCTCATGATTTTAAACTGCGGTAATTTAAATTAGACGCAAATTAGAATCCCATCTTTGCACTCCCTCTATTAGATGTACATTTCTATTTAGAAAACTTTCTGAGCGTCATTTTTTTTTAAAAAAAATTTAACAATTTTTTTAAATTCCAGAATTATCGCAACTTTTATATTTTTTTCGTATTTATGAAGAAAAATATGCATTTTCATTATGCAAATTTATGTAATTTTTTTAATGAAAATTATCCTTACAATTGAATGTATCCATGCAATCAAAGAAAAAAAAATAATTTCACTTGCTTTTTTACACATTGATCAAGTGCTCGCCTCGCCGTGAGGGGAAATTGGACTAATCATCCTAGAATTTAAGTTAAATGATTAAAGCAATGAAACTTTATTCGTCATTTTCCCTCGATTTAAGCATTACATCTATAACCGATGCACAGATTGTCAATATGCTCCCTTTGTGAGTTTGGCTTAGTTTAGTTATATTAACGTCCCGTTTCAAAGCAACACTAGGGATTATTTAGGACGGACCTAGTAATTTTGAACTGCGGTCAGATGACGAGAACGACACCTGAGCTGGCACCCCCTCACCAAACTTCCACACCGCACTAGCGGGAGGACCCCTTCTTGGGAGGTGTACAGAAGAAAGCAAATAAAACAAAACTTTTGAGCAGTTATTATAGGGGACATAAATAAGGTGAATTAATTCTTTGAATTAAAAAAATGAATTTAAAATTATTCTTGGGGAACGCCTGTTTTTTTTATTGAAATCATTGCAACTTTGTTATACACAACAATAATTAAAATGTTACTCGCAAATGAAAACAAAAATAACATGTCTGCATATTATATTTATTTTAAACTTACAATTTTTTGATTTTTTAAAAAAAACCTTTATTATTCATTCGCAGTTTCGTAGATTTCTCATGAACGCGCTCCCGCTGGTGTGGTGTGGTGTGGAGAGGGGGGTGCCAGCTCAGGTGTCGTCCTCGTCATCTGACCGCGGTTCAAAATTACGAGGTCCGTCCCAAAATAGCCCTAGTGGTGCTTCAAACGGGACGTTAATATAACTAAACTTCTCATGAACGAGAGAAACTAAATGACTCTGACTCTGTTTTGACACCCTCTAACACTGATTTCGGGCACTTTGGATGACATGACAATTCAGACGGATGTGCGAGCCGCCATCCTCTAGGAACGCCAAATATCATACCGCTAGTTGCCTGCTTATGTGAGAACTTTCATCCACATGTTTGAGAAATGAAAAAAGAGGACTTGTAATTTAGAAAAATTATTTAGAATCTCATTTAATACGAATTGAAATTATTTATGTTTTAACTGAAATTTTTTTTTAATGATTGCAATGAAACTCTATACCACTACAAAAAAATATATTTTCAATTAAATAATAATTAAATTATCAAAACTAATCGCCTTTGGCGACCAGCCGGTTCACCAATATTGATGCTCGTTAAAATTTTCAATTAAATATTTTATGTAACGTCTTTTAATAGCTTATTCATCAAAATATTTTTAAATTTCAAATTTTGATATTCATATAATACATCCATACTATTGTAAAAGCCTTAAGTCATACTGTACTATATATTTTTTTTAAACTTTCGGTCAGCTTCTGTAAAATTTCAACTTTAAATTAAAGTGGAAATGATTAAACTGCCTGCAATTAATATAAAAAATATTTTTAACTAAACAAAGTAATTTTTTTAAATATGACTTCTGAAAACAAAGTCGTTAATTATTCAACAAAAATTTCTCAGATTCATCATAAATTCACTTTTTAGTTTTACTTTCAAAAGGATTCAAATGTCATAAATAACAATACTTTATTTTGTTTCAGTCTATAAATATACTCCAAAAAATTATGAAATCTAAATTTTATACAATCTTTTGGCCCTAAGAAATCATATTCTTCGCACGCCAACTTTTAAATAAATAAATAAGCGTTTCTATCTGCTGCCATCAAATCTGTCTGATTTATTAAGTTTTGAATATTACAATTTAAGAACAATCAACATTTTCATAATCTAGGCGAATCATTTTTGAGAAATCCTGTCAGATGATTGGCTTCTCCGAGACGGTCGATGAAATGGTCAAAAATCACTCGTTTTTATAGAATAGTGATATTGAAATTTTCATAAGTCGGTCAGCATTAGTGATTGATTTGTTTAATTGGAGTTTAACTCTTTTTATTTAAAATATTAGCATCTCTAGAATGTTTTATTAAATATGATTCACAGGGTAGAGGATATATGTAAAAATATAAAATTCGAATTCAACAGAGCATTTTTGACTCAAACTACATAAAATATAATTATTTCATTTAGACCATTTTATTAGCTATTACAAAAGGTTTACAAATTAATTATTACATAGAGGGGGAATCTTGTATATATTAAACCATTCTTGCTTTAAATAAAACTGTTTTATTGGATTAGTAATACAGATATTATAAAATATTATAGAAAGCTTTTCCCTGCATTTACTCCTTAGAAAATATCGTTATTTCATTTCATTCATGCACGTATTGAAAATTACACTTATATTTATATAACAAGTTTAATTTGTTTAACTTAATTTTAATTTGATGTTAAATTATGTTTAATTTGATGATTAAGTTAACTTAGTTTTTAATTTGATGTCAATGTCATGGCAACACGTTGATAAAAGCCATTTCCCCCCCCCCTCCCCATTGACGCATAACGTGCTCATGCAGCTTAAATTTTATTTTTAATTTGTGCGAAATAAATTGTTAAAAAATATAATGAAATTATTTTTTAAAAATTCATTAAAAATAAAAATTTAATTTATAAGTTAAAACATTGAAATTAGATCATCATTATCAATCAATCATGTCATTTAAAAGATTATTTTTTGAACTTCATTATGATGTAAAAATCAATTTTGTGCTGCAATATTTTCAGAAGTTATAGCACGGTCTGACCTGTAAAGTGCAAACACACACACACAGACACACCCATTCAGATTTATTTTAAGTATAGATGCAGATAGATAAATGAAAAAGGGTCAAGTAACAATACATTCACAACATTTATAATACACAATACTTTTTCCGAAATGTATCGTGGTGCAGTGTAGCATTAAGTTACAACTGCAAAATTAAAATGCTTGAATCACCGTTTCCTCAGATTTTTGATCAGAAATAAACGATTTCGAATCTTTGGCATGATAATAAATTCGATTCGGTCATTTTGACTGCATTAATGATCGCATTCCGCGGGTGAAGATTTTCACGCAATTTACAAAATAAATGTCTGTTTATCTTGGAATAGCTTTTAATAGTAATAATTTATTTTACTTTCTTTTTTTTTTCAATGACTGTATCACGCAGGCTGCAGACAAAAATACTTTCAACGTTTTAGTGCATTAATAAAGAGGTGCTTTAAAAAATAATTATTTAATTTTTCATGCACTCATACTAATAGTAGACTTCTAACTTTTCGTACTCATCCTACGTTTCGTATCAATTCTACATGATCATGAAATTAAAATTAATGAATACATTCTGCTGATTAGTCCTCTGACTGGAATATCAAGCATTCGATTGCTAAAACATATGCTAATTAGCGGGGTATTGAAAGGATGTCTGTTTTTAGAGACATTTAAATGAAAGCAGAATTAAGGATGAGTTGAAACTGTGGATTCTTTTTTTTAAGACATCTCATGGTTTTGAAAAAGCTGATTTACAATCACTTTAGTGAAAAAAAAACTTTAATTACTTTTTTTGAAGATCACACTTTTATCTTCCGCAAAACCTTGTACCATTTTTTTCTAAGTGCATAATAAAAAAACTTACAACGATTAATAATCTACTTTGCCTGAAGTAAATCAAACTGGAAGTCATTTTTTACAATTGTCATATTTTATCATTTTCTGCGATTTTACATATAATGCAGTAAAGTAATTTTGAAGGAAATTTTGAGGAAAAATTAAAGTGTATATGATATATATAGCAAAGATCTCGAGCTCTTCTTCAAAAAATGAAAAAAATGTGCCAAAGGCCTAAGTAAATGTACAAAAGTAATAATAACATATCTCTGCTGCGAAAAATTGCAAAACTGCTACGGAATTATAATTTGTAACAACAATGGTAGCTTAAAGATATGCAAAAAGTTGTTACTGCAGGACTTCTTCACTGTTACGTTCTTAGCGTCCAAATGGTTGGTGCAAATATCAACAAGCAAGGGTTTTAAGGACAAGGTGGCAGGACCCAAATATCCCCCCCCCCTATAATAGACCGAATAAAGCCTTTTCTCAAGGAATTATCAAATAAACAATTATATAATATAAATGATTATTTTAATAACAAGTTATGGAATTCCTTAACAGTATTTTGTAAAAATCATTGCAGCAAGGATCATTTATACCTGTACTTTATTTAACTAAAATTAGAAAGTTGTAGCAGTTGCATTACACTTATCTTCTCTTTTGGATACTAGATGGCGATACCTGATTAGGCCTTCCCATATGTCATCCCATAATGCATTGCGATTTTAATGAGAAGGAGATGTGACTCTGAACTGTGAGCCGCGCTCTTGAATGTCTTGTCTTTGTGTTTGTTTTAAGTGTGTGAATGTGATTATTAAAGAAATGTTTCGAACAACATTCGTCCTGTTGCTTCCTGCACAGATCATAATAATCTACATACTACCACTAAGTTATATTAATGGTTTAAAAAAATTTAAAGCTGAGAATTAAAAATTACATGTTTTAGTGGATTGATATTGATCGAAAATGAACTAATTAATGGTTCCGAGAGATATTCTTTGCCAAAAGCAAAAACTTAATAAAAGTAAAAAACTTTTTCTCCAACAAAATTAAAAAAAAATGTTTGCCAAAAAAAAAAAAAAACAGATCGGTTGTTACGAGAAACTTTTCAGTAAAGTGGAAATTTTAGGCTGCAGTTTTCTCATAAATTTGTTTTTCATAAAAATCCCTCATTAACAAATAACTCAAGATATAATACAAATAATTACCTGAAAGTTAAAATATACGTTTTAAATAATATGGACAATGAAACCAGGCAAAAATTTTGCAGTTAGTGAAGTATTTTTTTATTTATAAGCATTTATATCAAAATTCATTTGTAAAATAATAGAAAAATGCATATTTATACACATTCTCTCCCTAATTTACTTATATTTTAAAAGTTTTCTTAAATTTTGGGTTATTTCTTGGATTATTATCCGCTGCAACTAGTTTGCAAAAAAAAAAAAAAGAAAAAAAAAAGCGTTTGTGGCATTACAAGTTGGCGCAGACTGTTAACCGTATTGGCCAAATTTCGTTAAAATTTACAAGAAATTCCTCAGTTTTTAAATTTTGTAATCATTTTCGTGTTTATGATATATAATGCGTCTAAACATAATAAAACATCATTAAAAAAAATCTAGTTTTTCTAAAATTTTGTTCAGTGTGTAGCTTAACACCTTAAGTAAGAAATCATTGTACACATCACTTTATGTATTTAAATACGTGCTGGATTTTTTTTTATTTAGTATACTCGTTTAGTAATCAATCATGAATGCTCCCAAAGCAACTGCAAAAATGAATTCAGTTCTGAATTTTGACTTGAAAGAAAATAATGCAAATCGCTGCGAATTAGTTTTTCCCTTAAGAAAAGAACTGCAGCAAAAAGACTTACTAAAAGTTTAAGACTTTAATATGCTTTTATTCCCGTTATAATTATGAAATTGCCTATGGATATATATGTGATTAGATTAGTTAGATTGTGGCATTTTAAAAACTAGCTTTTCTAACAATTCAAATTCAAACAATTTCAAACCAATGAGTCCAGTCATTTTTGGTTATTCTCATACATCTGAGGGCAAAATTCCCATGACTCTAACATCGATTTGTAGAATCAAATTAAAAGCACAAATAATACCGATCCACACTTTTTCTGAAGAATTCCTGTCTGGGTATGTAAAAAATTAGATTTCGTTCATATAGCCTCTTTTTGTTTTGACGTCGGTAGTGTAACACGTTACTCAGGTTTCCTGTCATGTATTTCCAATATATCTTTCATGTATTGTTCAATATTTCGAATAAAAATTCCTGCCAGGGTGTGCAGATTACTAGAACTCGTTCTTGGTGCCTCTTTTTGATTGCAATCGCTCAGAAATTCGATTTCGGTTAATATTCACGTTTTAGAGTATATGAGACTGAAAAAAAATTTTCGCGAACATTTCTCGATCTGTATGTACATATAAAAAACGCAGCCAGCTAGACGGATGAGATCTAGTTCAATGACTTTATTAAATTTGGAACGACATTCCAGCAAAGGGAAATTAGTGCATCTGGTTATCAATGAGTATGTGAAAACGACACTCCAGAAATAGTAATCAATAGACAGAGCTTGCTAGATCAAATGTTGCTTATGGTTTTATCATCGTAAACGGGGATGTGCATAAAATTAAAAAAAAAGTCCATTATTGTAGTAGCTGCTTGTCCGTCTGTTCATGCGCACGAGAAGACAATAATTAAAAAAGAGAACTCCAAAATAGAGTTAAGTCAGGAATATGAAATATAGTGTGTGATCATGACATCATGTTTTTAGATCTATATCATTTAACCTCTGTTAGTTTGAGGAAGAAACTTCACTAAACAATTCTAAACATGTCATAATATACAAGTTTACGAGAAAGTTGAGAGGACCCCCCCCCCTTCCTTCCGTTCTTTCAGTGTTTGATAGCAAGCATTTATATTCATCTGGCACTGAACTTTCTGCGATAGCCATGCATTTTTGTTAGAGTTTTAAAACTATAGTTAATTTAAAAGACGAATCTTTTTTTATTGAATATTTCATCTTAACCAGCAGGAGTGCTCAATCCAAAACTTTCTCGCGTCATAAAGATGTCATCCCAGAGAACGCCTTGCATGGCATTGGCGTACAATAGTTAAGAAATATTAAGCATGGACGTGAATTTAGCATTCTTATTGAATCCATCGTGTGATCCTTGGCAAGTTTTCTGCTTATTAGTCTCTGGCATGCAGCTGATAGTATCTGAAAATCGAATTTGTGTTTTAGAAGTGTATATTCTAATGAACTGAAAGCAGAAATTGACATAGACCTACAATTGGAGTTACAACATCACGTACCCAATTTGATATATTTAAGTCAGTGCTTTTTCAGTTATTGCATTTACATGTGACTGGAAATAAAGACCGACAGACCTTCAATTTTCCGAATAGAATGATATCAACCAGAGGTTTATGAACAGTGCCATTCTTAAGTCAATACAACTGCCCTCCCCCCCCTTCTCTTCTGGTTTACAAACTGACTGCCATAGAATGATGAAATCTAACCAAATCTTTTTTTTACGTTAAATCTATGCAAATCTATTTTTAAACTTTTATTCCCCCCCCTCAAAGGTTTGTTTAAAAAATAAACTTAGTGAAGAAATAATAATAAGACCTCTTCTGATGTAACGTTGCTTTCTATAAAGAGTGAAATATTTGAAACTTAAAAATATGGTAATAAAATTGTTTCCATGCAAGTAAGGAAAATAAATTTATATTAATTTTTCTTTTCATGTATCACCTCTCTGTTACAAGGTAACTGTTACTATTTTGATAAGAATAAATGTTATGTATGTTGCATTAAAATATTTTATTGGTTATTCATGTATATATTTTTTTTAGTTACAAGGGGAGATAATCCATAGTCTTGTCAGGTATCTTAACATCTAAAGGACGCAAAGTTAAACAAAATGCAACTTCAGTAGTACATCTTTCACCAAATATTATGATTTTCATACAAAAATTAAACTTATTTCCATTACATCTATTATTATTATTATTTCATGATTAACCTTTTTGTATTTTCGATTATGATGATCACAGTGTTGAAAATCACTGCCGATAATCACATAATTCGATATGCATTTATTTTTTTTCTTCATCGGTTTGCTCAAAAACAAATAAAAAATGGCCCCAAGAAATTAATTACATGATTATTTCGGAATCTTTTCAAACATGCCGGAATGAAAAATAGAAATAAAATAATTAATTGTGAAATATTGTCTTTACAATGAATAAAAAAAAGCAACTTTTATAATAAGATCCTTCATAATATTATTATAAAGAATATTAAACATCCCATGAAATGAAATACATCTAATCAGTGATGATGATGAATTTATCTTTATAACCGGGGCTGGATTATGCCCTCTAAGAACCCCTGGGAAAAATAAATCTCACTTTCCTTTTCTCCATCTTCAAAATAAGATATTTTCTATTAATTCTAAATTAATCTCTCCATAAGCAATTTTAAGTAGCAAAGTGAAATAAAAAAACTAATTGTGGGTTCTTTTAAAAAGAGTTGGCTACATTGTATCGAATATGTATATAAAAAAAATTCAGAATTTAAATTAAAAAAATAATTTTTAACAAAATGGAAAAAAAAAATTACATTTTAAACACAATTTAAATATTATTTAATTATATCATCAGATTTTTTTTAAAAAAATTATGAAGCAATCTATTATCTGAGAATTAAAAAATACATAAAACTTAAATAACGTTAATTAATTAGAAGTGTAGTTAGAATAGTGACATGGGCAATAGTTGTTTTTTTAAAAATGATGCTTGATTTTAATACGAGTAAAATCCAATGAACACCTGTTGTAAATTATACGAAAGCAAAAAATTAAGTTGCATTGCAAATACCAAATAATAACCTTAACAATTGTTTAATTGGCAGCCATGTAAGGACCAATCCGGAAACATTTAATAGTTCTCTCAATCTAGTTACGGTACTGGACCTCTGATTTCTGTACTTTCAGAATAGATCGGAATTATTTTTAATCGACCCCGCTGCGTACCGGGTCGCCTTGGCGACGCTTTCCTCTTTATTGCCGGCAACCCTACATCATCTGACGTCACGGGAGGGTTGGCGCCACTACTTGTGGAATCTGAGCACCCACACCTCGCAACAAAACACACAACCGTAAGATGGCGGTGGCAATACGCATAGAAGACGCTCGTCGGAAGACTTAAAACAGCGGCAGTGTTCCATTCCGTCTGAACCCACCCCTCCGCTCTTCAAACAACTCCACAACCTGGTAAGTGTGATCACCCCTCTTGGCTGATTCTTTATCGCACCCTTTTTTTTTTCATGTTTCTCGGGGTCCATACGGACCCGTGCCTGCTTAGGGAAGGAAGGGTTCCAACGCATGTGGAATGGGTGTGGTTTGATTTGAAACGGATACAGGCACGAGGTTCCATAGAATTACGCGTTAAGTTTGTGCGTTGCCGTTCTTCGGTGAAATTCTGATTCGATTCCGTCGACGCAGTTGTTTATGGACAGATGTTGAGTGACATTCGGTTTAGTGAGTTGATAAGGGCAGAAAAGCATTATCGGTTCGTACGAGATAAGCTTCCTTCTCTTGGAAATGGGTGCCGTTATTTAGAATATGGTTGTCATCGGAAATTTATCCGCACAAAAAAAAATTATGATAAAGCTGACCTGTGCATTAGGTCTGCAATCAGTGGCCGTTTTCTTCTTTTTTAATTTCTGAATTATTATGAAATTATTTCAGAATTTTTTTTTTCTTCTTTGGTGGCATTGAGCTGTCGCATTTAGCGACATTTTGTTAAAAGGATCTGTCAAAATTAGTTGCGAAATTTATTAAGTAGTTTTAGGTCTAGAAAGTTTTTTAGAAATTCGGGAATAAACAAACTCTTTTTATATAAATTTTCCGTTTTCTGCCTGAAAATTTGATTTGTTAAAAAATTTCATTCAACATGCTGTGTTGAAATTTTCTTGATTTATTTATTGTTGAAAATATTCAGTCGGTTTTATCATAAGCAGGGGAAGGGTTATTATTTAAATTAGACATAATTAAAAAAATGCTTAAATGTTAACTTGGGGAAAATATGAAATCATTCGATTTTATCATTAAATAATTTTGTAGATATTTCACTTGCTGGAAATGTAGGCATTTATTTTTCAATATGTTTAATTTTCTTGCTCTTTAGGTTTTATTGTATCTATCCTACATTTTAACTTACAGTATTTTTTTTCTTTCTTTTACGGAGTTAAAATGTAATAAATTTAAATTGTCGATATTTTTTTGTATAATTTTAAATATCTTACGTGCAGTAAACCAATTTTTTATAATATCGTTTTGTATCAAAAGAAAGTCGCAAGAGAGATGTTATTTAAGCAGTTGTAATATTGAAAATGGTGCAACTAATTCCATGAAATATGAGTCAGATTTGGGTAAATAATATCTCATGAAGGTAAAGAAATTGTGCCCTTATTTCCAATAGTAGCTTCATATCATATAGCGTTTTTTCTTCTTTTTTTGATCGGGCACAATGTGTCAGCAATCTGATAGGCAGTGTTGCGTCTATTTTAACTGCAGTTTTTATGACCAGTTTTTAACGGTTATGTATTATCTGCTGTGTAATATGTTTAAAAGTTGTGTATTATCTGCAAATTGCCGTTTGTATGATGCAAAAATCATTCAGGACTTTAAATAGGACAAGTCGTTGAGTTAGTGTTAATAAATTAGCCTCACAGGTTACTTCTTGGATATTATTTGATACTCACTAAAAGAATTTTTGTCTTCAAAATTTAAATTATAAATTAATTTAAAATGTTAATGGCTTACCTTAGTAACAGCAGAACATAATGGCGCGCAAGAACCATTTTTACACTACTTTAAAATTTAGTTTTTCATGAATATTTAAAGCTTCTTTAATTGCCTGCAGAATTCCCCCCCCCCCCCAACTGATTTATCAAAGCAACCAGTATTTTACAACAGCATTTTTCATTTTTTTAAAGTCATTGCTTTTATCCATACACACATTGCGACGAGAAGATATTTATTTTATGTGTGCATGAATAGTTATTAAATATAAAATAATTTTTTAGAAAATTAAATTAGGTCAAGTTAAGTTAAAGCCATTGCATTGTTTCAAAATAGAGTTTCAAATTCCTTAAGATTTTTTAAAATGTTCTATTATTTTGCATTAGAATAAATGTGATTTCATCTTTAGTTCATATGTTGCCCATGTGTTTTGGAGATTGTTCGTGCTCTCATAGTTTAAGCCGATTTTAAAGATTAAAAAAAAAAAAAGCAAAACTAACGGAAGAATTGTGATTAGAGCCATAAAGATGTCCATCAAAAAACATATTTTCCAAGTTAAATGACATTCTTCAATTTTGTGATATAAAATTGCGACATTTGTATGCATTGCTTGATTTTGATTATCGTTTCAGAATCTGGTTAAGATTGTACTTTCCGATAAAATGTTATTTTTTAAATGCTGCGATTTTAGTGATATTTTTCTGTTTTCGTATTTTTTCTCATTTATCTTAAATGAAATAAATATGACAGAAAGATTGAAATTGTTATTCTGTAAGATTTATATAGCTTTAATAAAATGGATCCTGCGTTTTTCCGTTTTAGTTGGTGTTTTAAAAATTCAGATGTTGAGAAAATTCATTTCATTTTAACAGCTTATTTAGTAATTGCATAAAATAAATTGATTCAAATTTATCGAAAGGGAAAAAGAAAGAAAGAAAAGGGTGAAAAAAGGTTTGGAAAATTAAGGGGGCAAAAATCGGATAGTTAAAAGAGTTAAATTTTAATTCGCTTAAATTGAGTATAATACTTAAAGAATGTAAAGCTGAATATATATATATATATAAATTATTTGTTTTAAAAGAATTCACTGAGCTAAATTCTTGTATACTGGTGCGAAATGGATTATTTTAATATTCGAAGTGAAATGGTATCATCGAAAAGTGAGAAACTGTCGTATAGGCATTAATTTATATAAATAAAAATTATACTGCAGAGACCAAACTATGAAAAGCAAAGGCAATGAATAAAAATTACGCAAAACTTTTCTACATTTCACTTTTTTGTTCATATATCTCCAGTTTCAAAATAAATACCCTCTTCCTTTCAATACAATTATGAAATTTTCTGAAACATTTTTGTGAAATTTAAAAAAAAACAAAACAATGCCAGTTAATATAACCTGGCATTTAACAGAAAAGTTACATTTTTTTTTCAAGTGGCGATTTTAATATCCATTCAAAACCGGTGCTAAAAAGAAAGATTCGACTTCATTACCTCCCTGCCCCCTCCTTATTAGAAACAAATAAGCCTTGCTTGACTGGCAAACCTAACCACTACTCTGTTGTCTCAGTGAACATAACATACAGACTTTCAGAGCATCAGTTTAATAGTTTGTTTCTTTGAATGAATATTTAATAAACATTTTTTTCAGTTTATTCTAAATTTGGTTTAATTCCTTGATTAAAAATTTCTAGCATTTAATAATATTAATCGTATGGTTTAATTCCTATCAATCTCATAAATTAAATGAACATCCCACAATCTGCAAGTAATGCAATAAACCCTAGAGTCACAGAAGTGTTCTGAAATGTTTATAAATCCATATAAATTTTGTACAGTTGTGCACGAATTTTAGAGATAAATAGCACATTAATTATCATTGAAGAGAAATCAGACAAAACACATAATAATACCAACTAAAAAATGACGAATTAATCTCTTATCTCTACTAATAATAAAGATGAATGTGTGTATGAAATGGGAACGTGCGCCTTGATGCGATTCTTTTTTAAAAATTTAGAATTTTGGCGTTTTCTCATTATAACTTCCGAAGATATTATTGCACAAAAATGAATTTTACACTGTTTCAAAACTTAAAATTGTCTTTTTAATGGTCTCGTCGTTCAAATTTTTCCTACATTTTGCCATTTTTTTGTAAAAATTTGTTGAGGGACTTCCATCAATAAATTACATTATTGCCTTGAATTCAAATCGTTTTCATTGTTATATGAAATATTTAATCGTCTGATTATCTTGCACTGTTGGAAGATTCTATGCAGTTCTCAAGATGCATAAAAAAGTGAAATTTCAATATCAAGAAGTGTAATAAACAGACGAACCTGACATTTTTAATAGCATTATAATGTTATGGGACTAATCTCTATTCGAAAGGTTCATGCGCACTATAAACACAAGTAAGATAATTAAAATAACACAGTTTTAACGTTTGACAATGTGGCAGAATTATGAATGTGAAGTTATATTTAAACAGTTTATCTAACAGTTGCGTTACATTTTCTTTCTACAACGTATATCCTTAAATTTTGAGTAGAATAGAAACATTTTCAATTTATGAATTCAAATAGGGGAAAAAAAAATTGGAAAATGCGATGAAAAGCAAACATTTATTAATTTTTTTTAAAAAGAAAAGGATTTTGTTAAACATTTAATGATAAATTCAAAACAAAATTCAGAACTTTCTAAGTGTTTTAATAAATAATTAAACCACTTTTCTCTTTTTAATATAAAATAATTAACATTTTCATAAAGGGATTAAACTATTCTATGGGAACATGTCGACTAATAGACGTCAATTGATTAGACCAGTTAACAACGAAAAATCATTTTAGGTTTAAATCCGGCTTCCAAATCAGTCCCAGTCAGGATATATTTTGTTCTCTTATACTAATTCTGAGGAGAAGAAAATTGATAGGATTTCTGTTATTTTTGTAGGGGAGGTAGCGAAATCATATTGATCAAGATAGACCAAAGAATCTATCAATTTTCGAACTTTTTGTAATATGTGATAAAGTTACAGAATATAATGGAAAACAGCATTTAACTTGAGCAAATTTCATTCATTAAAATCAGTTGTCAATGCAATGGATACTATTCAATTCCTAATATGAAAACAATTTAAAATTAACTCTGTGGTAACTAATTAATTTATTTTGAAGAGACTTTGCAAGATTAGGGGAAACTTTGATTAATTAAATTTTTTTAAAAATCAAAAGTAAAAGTTAAATTTACAATTAAGAAAAGAAAAAGCTAGGAATTTCTTTTTCTCGCTTTTTATTTTCTTACGAACCGAAGTGCAGAGAAAGTATTGTAATCATCAAAAGAAATTCGAACTCGAAAGTTTGATGAATCGCCACGTTTTAGACCAAGTTCGAAAAATACATTTTTGACATTATGTCTGACAAAAATAATTCAAGAACGCTTTGAGCTAAATTGATGAAATTTGGTATATGATCTTTACACTTAATTGTTAGATTTCTATCAAATTGTGAGCGACTGGTTTTCACTGGTTGAAACACCAGTGAAAAGAAATGGATTTGATAGAGCTGGACAGAAGACGACAACAATAGTAAATAAACGATTATTAAAGATCTTTTTTTGATGTACTGCATTTTTAAAACGAACTAAAGCCCTATTCAGATTAAAATTCAAAGTTACAAATTTTCAGGATTTTTCTTCCATTTTCAAAGCGCAATATATTAATTTTCTCTGTATTTAATTAATAAATATTTTTTGTGCTTTTTACTCTTTTGTGTGTAAATTTTGCAGTCGATTTTAAACTAAGTTCCCGACGAACTAACGACTTAGCAAAGCGCTGTCGATAATGAAAGTTTATAATCGATAATTTGTAACAAACAAAAAAGCGAGTTAATAGTGCATTTTCACTCAGTTCTGAGCTGAGTTTCAAATTTCAAGTCAGACTCATCGCGAAGTTGGCTTATAATCAATTATAAAATTTGTATCGAACAGATCACAAAACGAGTAATAAAAATATGTTAAAAACGGAAGAATTTATGTATTATTTCCTTTTTGCAAATAAGCAATGAATTGATTTACATTTATATTAGCCAAACAATTTCATGAAATCGGCGGTACTTTGTTATGCTTTCTTGAGACTGCAAGATTTTTTTTCCCTAAATTTTCAGTTTAAAATTCGACAATATAATACGAACTATCATGTAAAAATATGCATTTAATTCTAATCGATATGGGTTTTCGAGTAATACTACGCACCAGTGCATTATTTCGAGAGCAATCAGTTAATTTATAACATAAGAAAAGGGACTTTTTATTTCAAGGTATTCGGCTGATCATGTGGTACCGCTTCGTATAGATGATAATTATATAAATTTTAAATTCAGTCTTAAAGAAAATAAACATGCCGGATCAACAGGTACAATTTTGACTCTGTTCTAGATCCCAAAATTGCCCCGGATTTGTTCCCATTAGGAATTAAATGCCCCTGATTTTACACACTTACATGAGTAAAATGTCCGCCGGGAAAGAACGAGTAACCAGATTTCATTTGCAGAAAAATCTGGTGAGAATCGCTGGCAGGAAGAAACGCAATGAATATGCAGCGAGTATTTATTTGAAGGACCTCTTGCGTCACAGGTCAGAGCTGGCACTTGTTGATTTGTGCGCTATGTGAACCCTGAATCACCCTGCTGAAGAGAGAAGTTAATATTCGTGTGACGTAATAGGAAGTTGGATAACAGCGATTCTGTTGTTGCAGCCGAATTGGCGACTGAAATATGATTCCTTCCAAGGTTTTTTCGTCATCAGACGGACGACCCCCCCTCCCTCTCCCCGTTTTAGGAGATGTGTCCGAAGTGCGTTTCTTTTTTAGATAGAAATTCTGCGCAAGGGGAAGCGCAATCGGAGAAGAAATTCTACAGCATCTTTACCAGTGGGCTGATTAGAAAGGCAGTGCAATGGTGCGAATTGCTTTCCAACATTAGTCCAGTCGAATTGTCCTGAAAAATATCAAAATGGGGGAGGGGGGGAATACAGAAACAGCTTTTTTTTGTTGGATCAAGCCATTGAGTTTGGAACAGACCTCTGAGTTTGCACCCGGACATGAATGCTGATATACCGGTTTTTCACGTTTACCTTTCTGAGAGGAAAAGTTAAAAAGTTAAAAAATTAAAAATATGAAATGAGCTTTTGAATGTTACGTTAGCTTAATTAGGTTAAGAGTAAATTTTTAAAAGGTTGTACAGTGACTACGATTTCACTGCAGATATCGGTTTGTAATTTTTACTGTTATTATTTTTTATGTGAAACGTACTTAAATAAGATTTCTAAAATTTCATTTAAACTTTGAAAAGAAGCGAAATATTTTTTTAGAAATATATGCCTCTAAATTAATACGTTATTATAATGTTCGACACTTTGTTTTGTATGTCTTTTTAATAACTCCCATTTTTAAATTTCTTCCCAGATTAATAAATTTTTCTTTAAATGCAAAAAATAGCCGTTTTAATTTTTTTCTTATCTGGTAACGTAACTCGGTGTAAGCTTAAAAACCTGTTTTTTGCCAACTTGTTTTAAAGGCCAGCTTAAACTAATAAAATTACTGTTGAGCATTTTAAATCAGAGCACCATTCGACCGGCTGCCGTTAGAAATTGGATTTTTAATGTACAAGTTCTTTTCATAATTACAGAAATTTAATGCGCTAAAACTATTTGACATAGGCATATATGTTTTTTTTTTTTTTTTTTTTTTTGCAAATTGTAACTATTTCAAACGAATTTGTAACGGAGCCGGTTCGTTACCTTAACATATTTCACCTGTGCTCTCTTTGTAACTAAACTTATGTGAAGGATATAGTCTAGTTCTCCCTGTGTATTTCCCAACATTTGTCTTCAGTGTTTCAGCATTGCAAACTGTTTGGGACAGATGTCCATAAGAACGTCTTAATTGTCTTTGAAAAGGAATGGTCAATTTCGTTTTATTGAACCACAAACACTTGATGCTTCACCCACCCCACCCCCCAACGGTCCTGTTTCGAATTCTTGTTCACTATTTATGAAATAGCTGTAGTATCCATTCTGCTATTAAAAAAACTATTTCGAAAACAGAGCTATCCGATGATAAAACTATTACATTCTCATTTCCAATAGTTAATCAGGGACAGACTTTGCACTTTGTATAAAGAGTAGCTAGCTACTTTACTAAATGTATCAAATTCCTTCAGTGGATCCCAACATATGGGAAAAAGTAAGCTGATTGATGTGCCAGATGCGTTGCAGGTGCGGAGGTGGACTTTGACGATAAAAAAAAAAAAAACAAAAAAAAAAACCCAGATGCTGTTTGGATGTATGCGAGTAAATTCTGTGGTTGCTCCAGTTATTCCGAAAACTGGTTGTTGGAAGATTAATTCCTCAGACACGACACATTTCCTATAAAGCGCGGATTTCAGCTTTTTCGGAATCGAAATAAATCATTCTTGAGATCGACTTATTTTCTTTCATTTAATAATCTTACAATATTTTTTATTATCTCTAGTTCTCTTTGTATAAATTTATTCATTTTATACTTCAATTAATAATAATTATTTTCTCTGTTTATGTGTGGGGCACAATGAATTATTGTATGGGAGTTCAGTATTTTTTGGTCTAAGCTTATGCGATGTCTGATTCCTCTGGACAGAATTCTGATCAGACGAATGTCAAGCTCGCGTTCAGACGAGAGACTCTGTACCTAAATTCTAAATATTTTTCGGATATATCACTATTACTCTTTTTTTACAGAAATCTATCTAGATAATTATAGCTGAGCTCAAAGATATGTAACATATGTAACATGGGTTGAGAATTTTGATGCCGTCAGAGGAGTGAGAACGAATTGTCCCAGGTATATATGGGTTCCAGACATTATTGGGGCTTCCTTTAGGGGCGTGTTATTGACAACAAAAGCATGCATATGGGATTTAGAATGTTGGAAGGACGTGGATTTGGACTTGGTGCTCAAATAGAGTGTGTTATTTTCTATGAAGATAATTTTTTTAAAGTTAAATTGAAACGATTCTTTAAAATTTAATTAGAGATATATAATTATAAACGAAGTGGAACATGTTTCACAACTTATTCGATTCTGAGACTAAAAGCCTGGATCCCGATTGATATGGGCCATTCTTTATTTATTGTTTATCGAATGTTTATCTGTATTGTTTGTTATTTTTATTTGACTTCCTTTCCCAGCACGTATATGCACTTTTACTTTTTTCTTTTTCGCCAAAAAATATTAGATCTTGAGATTTTGACGAATCTCCGAGTCCGTAAAACAATAAAGAAGAATCGTTCGAAGTTTTTTCTGCCTATGAACAAACAGAATTTATATAAATTTTGGATGAAATCTATCTTGTTTACCTGCGTGCGTTGGCACATGTTTTTATCACCAGAATGTGTCAAACGTATGTCTCGGCAGGGCTGCCAAATGAGAATCAAATAGCTTACTCGATACTCTCCTCTGTTTGACAGAAGTAACGAGACTCAAATGCTTTCACAGTGCTCCGTGCTGCGAAAGCATTTGAGAGGACATTCCTGCATTTTTTTAATTCTTTTTGTATCATTTTTCATTCACCTGTAAATTCTGCTGTGAATCCGCCCCAGCTCTCGGTGGCAGCGACAGCATCGTCACCGGCAGTTAAGGAAGATGAAAGGTCTTCCTGACACGTCTGTTACAAACGATTACGTCTCAATGGCACGTCCAATTAGAAAAAGATTTTCATTTCTGTTGTTGTGGGGGAAAAAAAGGCGAGTGGGTACAACATACGGTATGGGAGAGGCGATTCATCACACAGAGAACAATTGGCGCGCGGTGGCAAAAGCCTCTGAATCACTCACTCCGGATCCCTGAGTATGTGCTGGCCGCAGATCAAGAACGTGTCACTGGCGGGCAAGAAAACCCATCTTGTCTTCGCCTGTTAGTGTACGAGGCATTAACGGATTTCTTTTTTGCATTGTGTACTTTCTTTTGTTCCCACGGCCATGTGTGTGGCGAAACAAAACGATCTCGCCTGGGAGTAACGGAACGCACAGAAGACGGCAGACGATTTTTTTGAATTTTCACAAAAATAAATCTTCGTCAAAAGGTCAGTGCCATGCTTTGATCGTGAAGCGCTGTACGGAATGATAGTAGTCTTTCTATAATTCCGCAGTTATAACATCCAAGGCCACAGATTAGTGGAAATTCATTTTAAAAAAATGCATTAATTCATTCATGCATTCATTAAAAAGAACAAAAACAAATGATTCTAAGATGTCTAAAAATCAAAATTGAATTTACTTAGCAGTTTGGCGGTACAGCTTTAGTAATTCCGCTCCGTTTGCTAAATCACATTACTCCTCTCTTTCGTTCATAACGACTGGACCTTATTATAAATGATTGATTCTTATACATTTTTGTTTTCGTCTATTTCGATTGATAATCGGAATTCTTCGAATTAAACTCATTTTTTCATTACTTAAAAAAAAAAAACATTGTCACAGTCCTTTTGCCGTTAGAAAAAACATTGTCACAATCCTTTTGCCGAAGTAAGCTTTTAAACAGTCTTAAAATGCGAACGTTATATATTTATAGACATTAGTCTTTGGATTTACTATTAAAACAGACAACTTAAATTCATTATTATTATATCTTGGTTTATTTTTTGTATATGTGAAAATGCAGTAAATCAATTTTACCAAATTTCGTATTCGCCTAATGATAATTTCCTTCCTGATTTGTCTTTAAAATAACAAGAAGCCACTGTGGCCTGTTGGTAAGGTTTCAGTTTCCGAGCCAGACGGTTTCACGTGCCAGACCCGTTTCCTCTGAATAACCATCGTGTAAGCGGGGATGGTGCACGCTAAATCCATCGGGGCGAATGACCTCCCGCCGGTGTGGTATGGAAGTTTGGAGAGGGTAGGTGTGCTAGCTCATATGTCGTCTGCGTCATCTGACTGCCGTTCAAAATTACGAGGTCTATCGCAAAATAGTGTGCCATAGTGTTGTTTTAAAACAGGGCGTTAATATGACTAAACAAAACTTTAATTTAACAAACCTCAGTGCCGTAATATAACCCCGATCGTCAGAGGCATTAGTAGCCGTTGAGGGAAGCGAGTGTTTATCCTAACCTTAATTTTTCTTCGAAAAAATTCTTTTTATTGTTCTTGAATAATATATAGAACGATAATTCTTCTCTGTATAACGAGAATTGCATAATTTTTGTTATATAGAGATATGAATGGAAACATCTTATTCGATATACGTGACCACGCCCGTTCTCCTGGTTGTACAAAGCATATCGCATGTACGTAGGTAGTTGGATTTAGAAAGCAGCAACCCTCAACAAATCGCTGATTCAGTGTGAGGCTCGGTTTTTTCCCTGCATGTTCGGAGCTTGTCGAAAGAAAACTAATACACTGCATAGTAATCCAAAATTTTAATAGCGTTCATTATTTGTTTCTATAATCTCATAGTGATGAAAGCGCGAAAACTAACTATAAGTATGTAATGACATCTCTTAATTTAATTTTTAATTCATTTCCTTTATATTAGCTTAAATTAGTCCATTTTACTTTATGTTCTCTTGTTTCCTGACCCGAATTTTATTTAATATTTTTAACACGCGCTCTAAAAAATTCTGACTCTTTGGACCTCTAGCAAAGGTGGAAAAATCATTAACGTCTACAACATTCTTTTAAAGATACCTAAAATTCCCTTTCCTAAGACTACACGTATCAAAGAAATCTTTTAAAGATACCTAAAATTCTCTTTCCTAAGAC
>JAPMOR010008478.1:76845-127090 GCA_026543865.1 Argiope aurantia
CACAGTACATATGTAGGAAACTATCTCACGAAGCACAGTACATATGTGGCATGGTTAAAATCACTGCGCCATTAGAAAAACTGCTTTCCTGGAAATAGTCTATTCCTAGGTGCATTCAAATGGAAATATCCTCATACTCATGGAAATATCCATGAGTATTTCCCATCTGTTTTGATCAATGATTCAATTGTGGCTAATTGTTTTGTACCAGATTTTTCCGACATCCTTAGGGAGAGCTCGCAATTTTTATTGCGTGAATAATACTGCATAGCGTCTTTTCTATTTGGGCACTCTTTAGAGATCAACTCTACAAATCGTATATTTTTACTTTCTTGTATACGAAATATAGAGAAGGCATTGTAATCGATTAATAATTTGAAATCGGTATCTCCATGCTTTAGACCTTCTTGAGTTCGAAAAACATATTTTTGGGAAATGTCTGTGACAAAGATAACTAAAAAATTTTTTGAGATAGACGAATGAAATTTGGTGCATGATCTTGATACCAAATTTGTAAATTTCTTTCAAATTTTATGCAAAATCTGTTCTGAGGAAGTCCGTCTGTCTGGTTGTTCGACTATAGTTAACACAATAACTGCAAAACGGAGTTAGTAAGATGGATAAAATTTGGTATTCAGATTTAACATCGATAGCGTAGACATTTGTCGAGTTTTTAGTTAAATCCATTTTGGTGTTAAATGTATGTTTTTTTTAAAAATTTTAGTAGCACATAAACGCGATGACGCAAAAACGCAATGACTTAAATATATCGAATTTGGTATTAGAATTTGTAGCACACAAATTTCAGTTTCATTCGTTTGAGAAAAAGCTTGTTTAAAACACAAATTCACCTTTATTAGAGAGTATGAGAGAACGTTTTGAGGAGACTATACCTTCTGGATTTACTTTAAAAATAGAAGTCGTGTGGAAATTATTTAATTTTCCTATTATCAAATCATTGGAAATTGAATTAGTATTTCATTTGATTCGCCATATAGAGAGAGGGAAAATCCACCGCTCCAGTAAACAGTGACTTAGGGGCGAGCGAGTTGTCATACGTTTGCGTGTGGAAATTAATTGATCCGAGCCCATCGATTCCTGCGCGCCAGAGCTGCACCCCACCTTCCCTCAAAGCCAGGGCTCCTCTAGATCTTGGCAGGTTACAGGGCAGACAACATGTTCTCCTTCGGGGGAGGAAGTGTTTAATTCACCCCTAGAAATTTTAATGGCCCGTCAATTTTTAATTGAAATTTGACGACATATAATATTTATACCAGTTGCGTAGGTGTTTTGGGAGTTAAATTCGTGTTAGGAGTTCTGGGAAGCTCTTTTGTTTTCCAAATCATATTTAGAGCAAAACAGTGTATAAAATATGTTATAACTTGTCGAACACTGTGTGCTGTCGGTTTTCAGTATAAAAGATCCTATCAATGTATATATTTCGAGTAAGGCATTTTGTAGATAAATTTGGCATTTACGAAACAAGAACCAAAGAAAAATAATTCAATGAACGTTTTGGTTTGATTAAACTGTATCTTGTTTTCAAAGCTGCTGGAAGGTTGTTTTATGTTTATTTTGAATCATGGCCAGATGAGAAGGACAATCCTATCCACCAAACTTCCACGCCAAGTGGCCAGTAGCCGGCAGATGTTTGATTTAGTGTTTTAACATGCACTCAAGTTTTAACATACGGCGTATTTTCAATCGAATAAGACTTGCCGTATGTTTCCATTCTGTGATTCGTTTTGTGTTTAGTTTTTGTCTTATAGAGAAGGGAAATAAGTCATACATTTTGATCCTTCTACCGACGCTGGTTCTAGAATTGGATACAGATTTACAATTTTGATGCCAAAACTTCGTACGGGATTCATACTTTCTAGTTTGTTGCATTTTTGAGTTTTCGCATTCTTATAAATTCAACAAACTGGCTGATAGGCAATCTATCAGCCAGTTTACGGACTGGACGAATTTGGTGTAAAATATGTATATACCTAAAATATTCGTTATGAAATCATATGCTATGTACTATCAATCTGCCTCGTTGTGTTGAGTTACAATGTTCACTGATATTCGGATACTTACTGATTTCCACCTGACAGATTTCTTCCTAAAATCAATAGAATTTTACACTTAAATGTAAAGATTGTACACCAAACTTCTTTCTGACTCGCTGCATTTTTGAGGCAGAAATGTGTTGTTCGTACTGATGGCGATTAATCCAAATGCCAAGGACGAATTGTTTGACTTTTTTTTTCTTTTCTTTTTTTCGTATGCAAGATTTAAAAAAAAAAAAAAAAAAAAACTACATTTTGATAAATATTACTTGGTTTCGATCCTTAAGAGAAATATTTCTTTCCGGTGTGATTTCTTTTGTTTCTGTTTAGAAAAAATAAATGGGTAAAAATTCGAGTATTCAGCCAATTCTGGGTGATTCTCATCTAGAGTTCAGAGCTGTTTTGTGTAAGATATTAATTGTCGTCTGTCGCTAGTGAAAGTGGACTCCTGTACTGCAGGATGTTGTTTTCTAATCGTTCTTATATTCTTTTACATCCGCGCAATAATAGAAAATTAAGTATTCTTGAAGATGTGCCATGTTATGTCAAAAAACGTTTGTGAATGAATGATTTCACGTAGTTGATAATTTTGACATTAGAATGTCGGTGTGATGATGTTTAAATTTTTATGGATCTTTTTTGCTCATTTTTATTTAACTCAAATTATTTCATATTTGTGAAAATAAAATCTTGTCATTGATTTTCCACTGACTCCTTATATCCCAGAGTTTTGGAATTTTATGCATTTGTGCTTTATTTTTACAACGGTACACTATTTTGCTATTACCAGATACTCGATTCATTTAATTAAATTTTGAATTCGTATACAATCATTTAAGAATTGAATTTGAGAAAATTGATTTCAAGATTCCATGCCATTTATAAAAATTAAAAAATATCGATTTAAAATTATATATATAAAACGCTTATGTGGAAGCAAAATCAGACCGAATTTGTTATTTCTCATTTGACAGCAGCTTTCACGCTCGAATTGTTTATATGCTCACCTCGATGGAAGCACCCCCCCTTTTTTTTAGCTGGATGGTACGAAACATTGAGTTTCGGTTGAGTAGTGACGATTATAAACGAAGACAAGAAGTCAGGGCAAACGAAAGTGTTGATTAATCATTCATAGGTAGATACAATCATAATGAGTAAATTGAGGCGTAAAGCGTTTTTGTGTATGGAGATAAGTTTCTAAAATGTAGGAGTTTCGCCAATTTTCGTCGCCAATTAATGTTGGCTTTTTTGAATTATAGCTAATTATTCAGAATGCTCTATCCTTATTGCTCAAGTATAAAGTGTTATAACATAGATATATTGATATATGCCACCATTGATGATATTCAGGAAGTGGCATCTTTAAGTTTCTCAGTTACAAAAGGGGCTAAATGAAAAAAATCGACGAAACAAACTATCGCCACTTGGCACCTATATCAAAATTGTACCTTTAAAATGGTATACTTTTTCTAATAAGAAGGAGTTTGTCAAAGCTGAGTGACATGATTAAATTAATCTTGGCGAGAACTTCAATGCTATTAACATTATGTCGACCAATTTTTGGTGAAATACATTTTATCAAAACAAGAAGAAAGATAAATTTAATTTTTGACTTTTAAACATCTTAAAATTGTACATTTTGCTATCTATATCTAACCTTTATATATATATATATATCTAACATTTACATGTATAATTAATTATATTTTACATATATATATGTGTGGTGCCGTCATGACAGCGCGCCAAAACCAGCGCCTCTAGCGGCAAAAGTACTGTAGCTGCCAGTTCAGAGTAGGCCGCGGTGAAAGACGTTGGCAATGGAAGACGTTCGTTGCATAACTAGAAAGAAGACGTGTTTTGACGATGCCACTGTAGACGATAGCCGTAACATTCTATAACTTGAAAGAAGACGAGGTGTCTTAATTAACTTTGTTTACTTCAGTGTTTGTATTGTTCCTGTTCCGTCCATCATCCATTAATCTTGTAACTAAATTCAGAATATAGTCATTTTATCATCAGTTGGCCGTCTCATCCTTTATGTGTTAAAACGTCCACAAACAACCTACATATGCATCTAACATTTACATGTATTTTTTACATATATATGTATATCAATATCATCAATTACTTTTTTTGTAGAAGAAATGTATAGCTACATGGCGATCGAGCTGGGAATGTAACCCCTGGTTGAAATGAAAAAGTCTACTGTTTCGTACATTAATAAATGCTTGTTATCATCATCGCACATTTGCATAATTTTAATCTGATCTTACAATATCCCTGCTAGTACTGTTTTTATTTTCAGTTAATGTATTGACTTGCAAAAAAGTTTAATAAAATTTCTCAAGTTAAATCTCGTTTTAAATATTTCGAACGATATTAGTGAATCACTGCAATTAGTATAACGAACTATTACAAATGTTTCTCTGTAAAGTTTCGAAACTATCCTGTAATAATTTATGTAAGTTGTCATTCATCCATTTGAACAGTAATACATTTTCATTCAGTTATAAAATTTCTGACCTTTGTCTTACGATAGCACTCTGCAAATACTATTTCCACCAAAGTTGTGGAGATAGGGTTAGTATGGAAGTAACACGGGATGGTTTCGAATTAACTGCGATGAGGTAGACAGTTTGTCCACGCAATTTTGATTCTGATTCGATATTTATGTTAAACTACTACATTTCCAAATTAAAGATGATGATTTCTGTCGTATAACTGATTTAGTGATTCTACGTATGTCGAACAACTTTTAGGTGCTTTTTTACTTTCTTGTAGTATAGAGACAGTAGTGTCATCGTCAAAAAAATTTGAACTCGAGATTCTGGCGAGTCTACATGTTTTAGACTTTCTGAGTTCGAAAAAATGCCTGCCTGCCTATCTGTCTTGAAAAATGCCTACCTATCTGTCTCTGACAAAGATAATTCAAAAACGTTTTGAGCTAGATGTGTGAAATTTGGTATACTGTCTTCACACCAAATTTGTAGTTTTCTGTCAAATTTTGAGCTAAACCTATTCAGAGGAGATCTGTCTGTCCGGTTGTTGGAATATAAGCTAACTCGATAATTACAAAAAGAAGAGAGCTAGTTGGATAACATTCGGTGTACAGATTTAACATCTGTAATGTTGATACTTTTTAAACTTTGATTCAAACCCAACAAGGGGTTGAACATCTTTCGGTCAACAGATGTTCAACACTTCCTTGTTTCTGAAAGTACATTTCAGAAGTATGCAAACGTGATAACTCAAAAACGCAGTAACTTAAATACATCAGATTTGGTATTTGATTTTTTGATTACAATGGTAGTTCTTCGTCAAATTCTGGCATCCATTGACGGGGAAGAAACGCGTCTGAATCAAAAATTCATATTACTTAAGCAATATGTAAGAACGTTTTTGGGGAAACTCCCGCTGGTTACGGTTATGAAAAGCCTTTTTATGCTATTTGTGCAAGCAATGAAGAATGTAAGAGGAAATGAAGCTACGATAATGAATTGGCCCCGCATGACAAAAGACGGTTTGAAAATGAATGGTTCTTTTAGTGACAGTTTGCGATTTGTCAAAGGCACTAAATACCACTAGTGTATTTATTTATCAAATGCGATATGCTGTGAGTTTTGTTTCGGTTCTTGTCATACTGATAAAACCTTCTATTGGTAAAGAGATTTCAATGGGAGAAGCTTTAAACAATTAACTTTGATTAATTAACAATGAACTCGAATTTTCTGCTTGTTATTACATATGCTGTAATTTTTTTGCACAATTTCACGCAATAAACTTGACTGTTAAATTATTAAAAACGTGTTTGATGATTAAAATACTTTTTTAACGCGCTTTCCTTATCCGATGCCCTCCTTAAACTGCAACATCTAATCTGATATCATCCGGATTACTAAAAGTTAATTATATATTAAGTAAAAATACTTACAAAAAATACATAAATGCTATCATATATATATTGCAGTTCCTATTATTATTATTTACTTTTATAAAAAAAATAGTTATTGATGTTTTTTTCCTAATTCGTCTGCTTCAATGTATTTTTTTTTTCGCTGACAATTAGTGTTCACAATTCGTCTAAAGAAGAAAGAATTGAAGAAGTGTCGAGTCAGATGTGAAACAAGGCATTTCGTCCAGTTGAAAAGAAGTAAATAAATGAAAGTGTCACTTCCTCATCCTACATGTACTGCTTCCCGCCAGTGTGTGTCCGTTATCTCGGCTTTCTTTTTCCAAAGGCCCGTCTAGTGTACGTGCTCCAGGCTTCATCCTGTTTCTGATATCGCCGACACACAATGAGTGTGGCTCGCTTTTCTTTTATCGTGAAATCGCCTGTGGCCAGATTGTTTTCGGTGAAAACGAAATTTATTTCATCGCTAAAATTTTGGTATTCTCGATCAGGACTTTCCAGACGCAATTAAATCTGTAAGAATTCTTGAAGAATGACTAGAAAATCTGAAATGAAATCTCCTAGAATTATGATCGTATAATTGTAGAAAGAGAAGTCATTTAATATATAAAGTTGTATCAGTTGTTGAAGAATATGTATATGTAAAACGCTAAGGTGCGTGGAACAGAAGTCGCTCTGATTACTTACTGAAGTATATTGGGTTGTTCGGAAAGTAATTTCGTTTTTTCCCGACAGAGGATTTAATTGTATTTTTTTGCACCCAACTTCACATTTAAGCCGTATAATTTTTATACGCTTTGAGAACTCATATAGCAAGGCTTGTGTGTAAAACAATCCAATTAATTCTACTCAGTAGGTTTTGGTTGGTGCCCTTTTAAATATGGAGAGCGATAAGCAGCATTTTCGACATGTCTTACTGTTTTACTACAGAAAGGGTAAAAATGTTGTTCAAGCCATAAAGAAATGGACCGATGTGTATGGAGAAGGTGTGTTGACAGTACGCCAGTGCCAGAACTGGTTCGCTAAATTTCGATCCGGCAATTTTGATGTCGAAGATGCACTACGTTCGGGAAGGCCTCAATCAGTTTTTTGGCAGCAAAGACCAAAAATTTTATGAGCGTGGAATGATGCTACTACCAGAAAGATGGCAAAAGGTGTTGGACCAGAACGGCCAATATATAATTTAATGAAGTATTTGTTTATTATACGAAAATTGTCTTTCATTTCCACACAAACACACACACACACACACACACACACAAACGAAATTACTTTCCGAACAACCCAATATATTAAGTAATAATTTCACTGTTGCCATTCAGAGATTATAATACTTAATGTCAACAGTGAAACGTAAACAAATGACTGTATGAACGTTTCAGACTGCTTCATTGAATATTTTTACAGCTGCACTTAATTTAATGCTTCGCTAATTAATGCAATTGCAAGATATTATGAAAAATGCTCTGAAGTAGTAGGCTGGTATTCTATTAAGTTTGAGAAAACCAGACGCAAAGGAAATGGGCATTAAATAGAAAGTTTAACAAGCGCCAAAATAAAATCAACCGTCGCCAAAGTGGGTATGACTTAACTATTGCTTACCCTCGAATAACTAAGAAATTTCCGTAGTTGCTATGGAAATTAGGTGTTACAAATATATAATGAATAATTGCGGAAAATGACAGAAAGCACTAAAAATATCTTCTTCCCAAATCCTTGCTCACAGCAATGCTAATATGTGAACGAATTTTTAGTGTGGTTAGAAAAACGCAAATGAAGTCTTGCTTTAGCATGAATACAAAAACATTGTAGTCTGTCCTCATTACAAGGATGAGTATGGCAGTTAGTTGCAATTTAATGAAACAAAATTGTAAATTTTTAACAAATGGTGCTTTGTTTTATCTACAAAATGGTGTTGTGTGCTTTTTAAAAAAAATCATTTGACTTATATATGTAGTCAATAATAAATACTTGTTAAATAATTTTGAATAATATTAGAAAATATGTTTTAATTAATTAAAATTCTTTGGAAATATCTCTTTTACTATAATTTGTTGATGTAATGGTGCATTGCCTCGTTATATGTAATATATCGGTAATTAGAGTTACCGATGACTAGGTAATCAGTGTTGGAGTGCATGCAATATTAATCGTTTAAGAAGTCCAGAATTTGGGCGAACAAATTGGTCGCCAAAGGAATTTAGTGGTATAGAAGATCTTAATTTTCTGGAATCGGGATAAATATGATTGTAAAAAGAGTCAGTTTTATGTGGTGTTCTTAAATTTTTTACCACCAGTCCTGTTACGGGAAGATCGTGTTTATGTTTCGATAGAAACATTTTGGTACGTATAAAAGCTGAAAAAAAGGGAGTATTAAATGAAACTAAGCTGAAATGAATTAAAGCAAAAATCATTATTTAGAACTTTTTTTTTTTAATCTTGGAAAATATGCCGCATAATGCACAATATTCGATTCTAAATCCAAAATCTATAAAACGATGGTTGATCATACTTTCTAATTACGTCTAATTATTCTTTATTCTCCTAACATTGTTTGTGGTAGGTTTTTTTTGATGATTAATTTTTGTATTCTAACAAACTGCTCCATTTCCATTATAATTTCATGAAAAACGAATGTGACGAAAGAGGTTGTTAGAAAGGGGGTGGGGGAACGAAACAGTTATTAGTCATAAAATCATAAGCTCTTGTTATCCTGTAATTGAATTATTATTGTCTTGCCCATTGATGAGTCAGTGAAGACAACTAATGATAGGAAAGCTAATCTGTTTTCAAATGTTTTTTTCATGCCCTGCCGTGTCCGATGAGTTGTCACGGAATGATTGTTTTATTGTTACGCTGATTTATTTATTAAAGCGTGACGTCCTTTCCCAGGAACTACAATCGAATCTTATTAATTATTGTAAATGTTTAAGTTGTTTTCAGATTGTGATCTTGTCTCGTAACATTAATATAAACATTTTATTTTCATGTTGAAAGGGCTCGGAAGTTATTTTTGTTTCCATACTGCGGTTTTATTAATTTATGTATTGTAGAATCAAAATCGCTCTGACGTGAATGACAGACATGGCTGTTTCAGTTCAAAATTAATTACTTCTTTTTCCTATGTGCAAGAGCGGTCGGTGCTCGCTCTTACAATTGTTTGTGGTATTTTTTTATGTGCTAATTTAATCCTTTTCTTTTTATTTTATGATCCTCTTACATTTCTTTGGCTTCTTGCAGATGATTGAGGCCCAAGTTTATAACTTTAGAACCTTTTCCTTTGTAAGTTTTTGAATCGGAGAATTCCACAAAGATATATAAAAAAAGAACATTAAATTTAGAAACGTAGGGGGCATACGTTCCTGATAGGATACATGTTAAAATGAGTATTGTTGCAATACGAAAAATATATTTCATTCATTTTTTGAGGGAAAACATCTTGTTTGATTTAAATTTCTTATCAACAGACTGAATTTACAATGATATTCCCAGTTTAATTTACAAATACAATAGACTCCCAAATAACCGATCCGGTGAAAGTGTAGTTAAGGTAACGAAAAAGCCTAGGTTCTATAAATTCAGCCTGCCTACTATATTTTTAAAAACATTCTTTTTATACAAAACCTGCTCTTATTTCTATTTTTTGATCGCAGTGTGCTGTGACTATTTTATAAATGTTGCTAAAAATGTTTTTTGGAAAAAAGTGTGTTTAAGAATAAAAATATCATAAGTATATTGAGCAAGAAATTTAAAATTTTGTTCTGATTAGAGTATGAACATATTCAGTTTTAAAATTGGTACGAAGTCGAATGCAAGTTTAATTCTTGCGAAATTTTTATAAACTTATTCTATTATTCAATTACAAATAATTGCAGTATTTTGGAAAGGCGTTCCAAGAAGAATTGTCATATTGATGTTTGATTTCAGTTTTTGTAAAACTCTAACGTGTTAGCAAAGGCAATTAATTGTTCTGAATTTTATTACGAATAATTGCTTTTTTAATTAAATCTGATAGTCCTCAGCTTAATAGTTGTATTGCTGAGTTGACTGTATTGTCGTAAGCTATAAATAAAGTTATTTAATTTTCATATTATAGAACTAATTAATCAGCCTTACTCCATGATAAAATATAGCGCAAATTAGATTTGTAAATAATTTTTAAAGTATTTAGTTTTGCGAGTGCTTTCTACCATTTTCTTCCGATCGCTGCTTTATAGAGAAAAATATGTTAATTCTTAATCGGTTTTTACGTTTTTTTTCCCCCTTTCTCCGAATTCCTTTGAAACTAAACCTTTTCCAAATACGCAAGGTGGATTAAATCAACGTTTTATTTAAACAGTGTGATGTATTAAATAAAGTTCCCTTCCAAATTGTGTTACTACAACAAATGTTTACGAAGTTAACGGAATTTTAATAAAGATACTAACTCCTTCGTTTTCTTTCATTCATTTTAAAAATTGTATCCCGAATGATGCTTCCAGTGCTGCTTAATTTGTGAGAATAATTCATGTTCTCTCCGGAACTTCCTCTTTTATTAAATGAATAATTTATGGGGGCTGAAAATGCTGATTCCGATAATACTCATTTCTTTCTTTTGCCCCAGAATCCTGGAAAACGATAATTATTTTAAGGACAGCGGTGATTAGAAACGGGGTTTACTTTATGGTCGAATTAAAAAGTCAACAGATATATAGTTTTCTCGTTTAATATTAGCCGGAGAAGTATAAATTCCTTTCGGGTTATTCGATAAATTTAATTTAAACAATTTAAAAATAAACCTTTTCTTAAAACCAATAAGTACTAAATAGTTAAGGTAAAGAAATTTTTTTAAAAAAATTTTATAAGTAAATTTCTTTATTTTAATTATTTGTAGCTTTTTTTTCTGTAATTTTTAATTAATTATTGTGAATATTATAGAATCATGCACAGAGTTTTTTTGCTTAATTTTTTGTCTGTTTTGTTATTATACTAAAAAGGAGGAAATTATTTTGTAAATAAAAAAATTGAGAATCGAGATAATAACAGGTGTGAAAACATTTTTCATATATAATAAATGTCATGGATTTTTCATGTTTATGAGATTTATTGTGGCTTAATTTCCTTATCTTTTGCATACGTATCTCGCTCGAATGCTGTTTTGTGACCCCCTCACCTCCCTAATTTTTCAGAAATAAAAAAATAAAAATTCAAATACTTTTGATATTTTTTTTTATTTGAACTGTTTTCTTCACTTTTCAGGAATTTTTTAAAAATTCATTATTATAAATATTTTTAAATCTTGAAGTCAATTTTTTTTTATCAAATTCATTAACATCCGTCTCCATTCGCATCTAACCAAAATGTAATTAGATCAATCGATTAACTGATAATTAAGCTTTAAAATGATTAACACGTTGATGAACAGTACAACCTTGATGGCAGTGCCTCCTGAGACACTACTAAATTTCATATATTGCCTATAGGCGTAGCTACACGACACATAATTATAAAATTATGTTTTATGACAGAAAAATTATGCCGTTTATGTCATAAAGCATTCTGTCGTATCATTTTCATGAGCTTGACGCTTGAGTGCGTACTGTCCATCAACGTGTTAAAATACTGAATTTCAAATTACTTAAATATTTTGTATTTATATATTACTTTTTTTTTCTTTGCAGGTAAGTGTTCCATCGGAACTGCCATTCATTCTTAAAATTTGTTGGATTTCATACTTCAGGATTAACTTATTGAATATGTAAAGTCACCTAAACTAATCGTAGAATCCATGATAAAAATTACTTATTGCGTAGGAGGGAAATTGAAGGTGAGTTCAGTTATCTTGTGCACTCATTACAGAATTTAACTAAATTCCAATTTCCTTTATTCGAAAATCCTTTTTTTTTCTGTAAGGAAAATGCGTATCTGTGATAACCAAATATAGTCTTCAAGCAGTCGATGCCTGGTAGTTTGTTTAATGAAGTAGACTCGAAAATGCGATTCAATTTTCAATTCAGTGTTTAGTAGCTCACTTTAATTAATGTATTTAAAAATACTGATGCTCAATTTTTTCAAATTTAATATCAGATGGCGCAAGTTGTATGGAATCAGAATGTTATTAATTCATAATAAAGCTTTGAAAATATCCGAATATAGTCAAACATCACTTAACGACTGCCTCGTATAACAAGTGACACGCATAATGAGCAAAACAAAACATAAAAAAAGTGACTCGCTTAATGAGCGATGTTTCGTAGAAATAGTAACGAGTGACGTTGACGTCACATACTGGCTTGGCTTGCATCAGTGTTGAATGTTTGTTTGAAGAGAACATATCGGAAAAATTTTGGCTCGATAGCGCTACTCCCAGCGGTTTGAGCAAGTGTCTGTTGAACTTTAAGCGAAAAAGTGTGTATCTGGCTAATATTATAGAATTAGAAGTGGGCACATCGAGGAACTGGTCTAAACACATAAGTAGAACTGCCGAAGAGCTTATGGAGTTGCATTCTGTGTCACAGCAAAAAGTTGCGGATGAGATTTGGTTAAGAGAGAAAGAAATAGTAGATTCGACAAAGTATGAAACTGCTAGTGGAATAAAGGAAAATGAATTGCAGAACACATAATTTCTCTGTTTGAAGTTCGGTGTTAGCGGTGGTTCAGCTCTGTCAAATTATCCACATTGACTGTATGCACTGGCGATTTTAAATGATTCCGCAGGAAAACTCACCAGATCAGGCCAATAAATATTTATATCATTTACATTCTTAAAATTTTTTATTTCAAAAAATTATAAGAGTTAAAAAATTAATGAAATTTAACAAGTATTTTTATGTTAAAATGTTCTTTAAATATTAGTCAGCCTTTTTTTTTCCCCCTGTTTTTCTGTCGAAATTAGGCTATTTTTTTGTCTCTGATGTTGAAAATGTTTACTATTCAATTTTCTTTTCTATTTAAAAATCAATTATCCGTGGGTTAAATAATATATATGCAAATAGGAGTTCCATTTGACCTTGTGATTTCTTTGTAATTGAATTTTAAATACCTGTACTATGGTCACTCCCTTATATTGTAATTTTTTTGTGAATCGATAATTCATTAATATACTTTATAATAAATACATGTACAGTTATATATTAAAAATATTGCAATTCAGTATTTATAATGAATGGCAGAAATGCGGCGAACATAATATGAATTTGATGAGCAAGACGTCATGTAATGGTAGAGAGTTTGAATGAAGGTTTAAGCAGGAATAAAATGTATTTAATGGGAGAATTTGAGTCATGATTACCCTTCTTTGTGGATTTGAAAAAAATATTCTGTGCTTGTTTGAGTTTGAAATACATAGATACTACTTTTTTGTTAGAAGTTAAAAGAAAGTACCTGAACATGTAATACATTTGGTTTCTATCTCTTTTTTCAAAAAGTCAAATATTGACAATCGGAAGATAGTCTTTTTTTTTTCTTGGTTTCAATGGTTTATTTATTTATTTTTCCTTTCGAAGATGCGCTGAAGATACGAAGGGATGTTTCGAACAATGCAGCGAAGCGCAAAGAAAATTGGATTCTGTTTCTTACGAAATGTGTATCGGCCGGTTGGGACGGAACCAGTTCGTGGGAGGTTGGGGAGGCGGGCTCGCGAAACTGGATTCTGCCTTGGAAGAACATTTCGTTCACTTTCAATGAATGGGATTCAGTAATCTTTTTTTCTTTCTCTCTCTCTTCTGCAAGAAGATTTTTTTTTTTTAAATCATGAGTTTGTGCTCCGAATTATCAAATGGGCAAATTAAGGAACTGCCCATAGGCCTCGCAGCTTTGGAGAGCCTTCGTTATTTTTATTGTATTATTTTCAAGATTGTTCTTTTATTTGATTTGCGAGAGACATGTACTCGAACTCATTCAAATTACCATTTAAATTTCAGAACATAATTGTTAGGATATTTTTTATGTTCGCTTGCAGATCGGTGCTTTTTTGGCCGACTGACCCACAAGTTAAGTGCTCCATATTTGCATATTTTGATTTTTGGCACACTGGAGAAACTGAAACCAACTCTCTCGAAGATGATATGCAGTTAAATGCTTTGATATTTCAATTCGCCGTCTTGTTTGTTACATATTAATTGCATACAGAAAGATTAAACTAAAATCAATAAACCTGCATGTGGTTGTGAGAATTGGAAGGTGAAATTTGCATTCCTCGAAGATACCTAAGGAATAAATCTGAACCTGTAATCATGGTATTCCTTTATTAATAAAGGACGTTTAAAGTTACTTTTTCATCACTCATTTATCAATAGGATTGAAATTGGATTCAAAGTTGAAGCACAAGTTTGCCATGTAATAATAATTAATAATAATAATAATAACAATACTCCTGAAGAAATTTATTTTTTGAAAAAATGTATATAGGGGAAAAAAAAGCCAGAAATATCTTTTTTCCCTCATTATTTATAACATTAAGTCCGGTTTGCTTTAAGACATTATTTATAACATCTATAAGTGTCCGGTTTGCTTTTGTCCAAGTGTTTCTGTAGAGATAAGAATAAGTGGAAATCAGTAGGTCTAAGGTCGGGAGGGCATAGAGGATGGTGGTTTGGAAGTTTCCATCCCATTTCGGGAATTTGTGTCCTCTAGGTTTTCGCGGTGTGCAGCGACTTGTTATCTTAGATGTAAAGAACATTCTTATGATTCACGAATTTTGCCCTTTCATGCTTCAGAATTCATTATCATATTCTAAATAGCCTGTGTACTGTTTAGTTTTAAAGGATTATTTCGAGATTGTTCCTTAGACATAGGACTTTCTAGGTGATCAATACCCATCAGGGTCCTCTTTTTACCTTTTTTAAAGTTCCTGCTTTATTCGTTGCCTATAGTATATCTTTTTCTTATCTCAAATGAAATCCGATTATGCATACGAGAAATGGATCGTTTCCCTCTTTTTCGAGAACAGGATTCACAAATCTGAACGTTCCTGTATACCACTGAGACTGTCAGTTGATGTGGGACCCTTTTAGCGGGTTCTTTTCGATATCGAAGTGTGCTCAGGTGAATCCGGACACCGCTTAAGTTACTCCGAAAGGGTTGGAGTATTCCCCAGTCGAAATCGATGGTTGGTCCTTGATTAATCAAAATATTTCCTCTTTGATTATTTCCTTTGGTCTTTACAGCCCTTGCCTGGTTTCGATACGATTTATCTCCATTGTTGAACAGCATCCGATTGTTCTACCACTCACAGTGTTGTACACTCAGAATTTATCGCGTTTGCAGCCTTAAAAGCATCAAATCTGGATTTCTAGTTAAATCAGCTGATGTGACAAATTTTATATTTTTCAACACGCATTTTATATGGCATTTATTTTACCTAAAAATTGTAAAGAAATGGAATTGTAAAGAATGTGAATAGAACGTATTTTGCCTTTTCCAAAACGGAAAGGGCTATACAAATTAGGTTGTAAACAGGTCTTTTGAGGACGCCTATCATTCGTTATGAATTCGTTTGATTCTTGATAATCAATGTGTTTTAATTATGACTATTTGTTAATTTCTATCAAAAACAATTTTTTTTCTCTTTTTGGTTTAACAGCTTGAAACTTTGATTAACGAAATGAATTAGAAGGGTGGTTAAAAAATAAATATTATTAAAAATACTATTTGAACTTCCATTATTCCATTGAAAGATCGTATTAGTAATGTGTCCATTCTAAGTTAATACTAGTTGTTATCCAAGAAAAGTGAAACATTCTCCCCGAGGAAGTGCGTTTCTCATGCTATTTCGAGAGACAGCTGTGAGAAAGTTAACTAACCAGTCCATTTCTCTCTGTCGAATAACCTAGCATTGTCTGTAGAATACAAAAGTGATTCTAAATTGCTGTTTCGGTCGAAATCCATAGGCCAGACACTGACTTTTGGGTCGCAAAGACCTGTTAGCAGCAGGAGAGGTTAGCATCAAACGCTTTCGAATTCTCACTCCCCCACTCACCGACTCGACCTTCTTTCCTTCAGTGTCCTCGATTTCAGGCTGAACTCTGACCCACTGCCGCAAGGGGAGGGGAGAAATTAATCTTAGGATGTAATATTTATATGGCAAGAAAGAGGTAAGCATTTTTTTTTTTTCGAATTCGTTCTCTTTGTAGAAGGGATGGAGTAGGGGGTGGGAAGGATGTGAAATTTTTAATTTCGCCGAATCTGGTTTTAGTTTTCTTCGAATCCTGTTGTCTGTTCTCTTTAAAATTTTAACTCAACGAAGTATTGTTAAAACTCAAAATGTCTTAAATCTAGAGACGTGAACTTTATTCTAAGAGGATCTGTTGAAGAACAGGGAGTTAGTTGATCAGGTCTTGAACACTTGCATCGCGGCAGTGGTGCGCCTTTGTCCCACCCTCTGCTCTATGATATATATATATATATATATATATATGTATGTATAAAGATGCGCTGCAATAATATAGAAAACCTTGAGTAGAGGACGAGTTATCTCATCCCTCGCTCATAGCGAATATTCCTGGAAGACGAGTTATCTCGTCTCTCGCAATGAAAGTGTTAAGAATTTTTAGATGTTCACACTCATATATTAACACAGGAGATGTTCACACTCTAGTATACTAACTCAGCATTTTGTGCTTCGTAGTAGAGTGAAGTGCATTTTGAACGCATCGTTTCGTCCGGCTGGATTAAAAATTTGTCTTGCATTTTTACATGAGCTTCTTCATACCAATCAATATAATTTCCAGTTTGGAATTTGGGATCTAATCCTTCAGTCAGTTGACCATTCATTTATCTGTCTGTTTCACTGCGTCTATGAATGCAGTCATTCAGATACGCAACGACTTAAATAAATACATTTTGGTATGTGTTTTCCCCCCCCCCCTTTTTTTTGTTCGCCGCGACTTGGATAAAAAGCATTTTAGAGTATGTTTTTTTTCCCGCTCCACTTTGATATAAAAAATTACATTCCAAAATGCATTTGTATAAATCGTTGCATTTGTGAACGATGGTGTTCAGCCAACTGAATGGTTAAACCTAGACTTTCAAACTTCGATTAAAATCATGTGTCGACTTTCCTGCTTAATGAGCTATGTAATGCAATTAAAATTATAATTATATGATTTATGTAAATAATATTTTATGCTTAAAAATACTTTTATGTATGTATAACTCAAAATTCTCTTATGTGTGTATATTTATTTTTTAACTAAAAATAAGAACATCAGTTGCACGAAACGATTTGTAAATCTCATGTATACGCAAGAAGGAGCAGGCAGGCAGACAGATTTTCCGTGATTAGATTCTATCTAAAATTTCGTAAATATTGACGAAGTTTTGAAACCTGTTGATTCGCAGAACTCTGTAAGCCGAATTCCACATGAGAGAAAGCAATAAACGTCCCGTATGGGGAGTTGAAACGAACGGAAGCTGATCGTCTATAAATAGCGCGTTCTTATCTAGTTCGATATTTCTCTTGGAAACTCTTCAACGCAAACGCGCTGAGAGCAGAAACTGTGTGCAGAAGGATGATACAGTTTCCAGAGGTCGGCTCTTGTTTGTTTGTGTTCACTTTCTCTGAGTTTTAATATAGCTCCAGTTATCTTCGAAGAACAAAATAGCTGCTTGATTCATTAACTCGCACGCTGCTAACGTATGGAGCTGATCTTTGATTGGCATATGAAAGGATATCTTCTTATTGATTTTTTTTCAAAGATTTCTTATGTTTGACGAATAATCACTTATAATTGAATTTCGTAAGATTTTTTTACACACTTATTTAACCTAGATCTTTGGAAAGACGGAATTTTGCTGTCGGCTTTTCACTTGCTTTCTGAAGTTCTAGAGTTCTGAAAGTAACTGGCATGAAAATATTTTGGTTTATTTTGCTAATAAAATATGAACTGTATAATTATTTAGCATGAAACCTTCACCAAAACCTTTATTTATTTGTATGAGTAAAATTTTTTGTTTGTAATTATGGCACTTGCCACTGTCAAGCCCCGCTGTTCAGAGACAGCCGATTTAAGCCTGAGGGGGAGCGTCTCTTGTTTTTATAGTAGCGCCAACTAGGGCCAAGAGTACGACTTAGCTACTCACGCATCACTCATTCGCTTGCACAACCCCTTTTTACAGGAGGGCACATTCACACATCTCACAGAAAGAACAACCATGCCCAAACCGGGACTCGAACCCGGGACGCCCAGATCACGAGGAAGACGCGCTACCCCTATGCCAGGACGCCGGCAGTAGAAGAATTTATAATTATATGAAAAAAGGTTGTGATGTAATAAAATTAACTATTATAGCATATAAAATAAGCATTTGACGGCTTTGTGATGCAAACATTCACCTGCAGAAAAATTAAAAGAAATATTGTCAAACGCAATAAAAGCATTTTGTTGAAAAATAATATTATTTTAAAGTATAAAACTACTTTTATGTAAAATATTGTGATAAACAGAATTCTCTTGTAGCATATAATTTTATTTTTAATTAAAAATTATTAATCATAAATATTTATTAGTTTCTCAGAAAATAATTACTTACTGTTCCGATTGTTTTTAAGAGAGCCGATAAGTTTTTTTTTTTTCCATAATGATGTACGATTTCGCTAAGCCGAATATCGAAATTCCGAAATAGCAAATGAATATAGTGCCTTAAAATATCTATAAGGTTTTCATTTTGTAGGGATGACGTTATGAAAAAGAAAAATATTTTTTGTATGAAAATGTATTTTAATTAATAAAGTAATTAATTATATTATTAATTTTGACGGAAACCATCGCACGGAAACTTATCTTTCGTGCTGTTGTATTTTTGAGCAGAATTTGAAGAAAATCGATTGAATTCTTCGAATTTATTAATCTGTAAAATATTTATAAATTCCCTCATTTTCTTTAAAAAATACACGATTACAATTGTTGATACATTTTTTCCAGCTAAAAAAAAAAAGTTTTATTTTCCTAACCAAAAGGCGGGAATAAAATTGAAGTAATCCACAAAAATGCATTTTAAATGCCGAAGAAAAAGCTATTCTCTCAAGTTTTTCCTGTTGAAAACAATGCAATAAAAGTTCATGGAACTATTTCCTTAAGTGGAATCTTAAGAGGATCATCTTCACGGAGTGAGCACTCATTGTATTTCCGTTACAAATTATGACATGAATAATTCAAAATGCTTTTTACTGCCGTCGATTCTCGAAAGAACCAAATTCCCGCGAGAAGTGAAAATCGAATGCGCGAGACGGGGGTTTCAGTTTCTTTCGGAATGGGCGGATCGTGTGACTCGGGCGCGACCGCATGTCAAGTAGTAGTTTCAGTGCCTCCCCCCCCCCTCTTCTTCCTACTTGAGAGACAGAGAAAAAGCTTATTTTGTGCTCTCTCACGTGACTAATCTTAGTCACAGTGACTGGTTTTGTAACGGTAGTGTTAAGCGTAAAATGCTTTTAGAGCTTTGTAGTAGCAGGTAAAGTTGTAGTTTTTTTCCGCTTACTTTTTTCTTCCGCACCGCGGCAACAGTGAACTTTCCTAGCCTTAATAACCCAGTTTGGGGCAAGTAATGGGAAGTTCCAAACCAGTATGAGTTCTGTGTCACTGTGTCTGCTGGGGGGAAAGATACTTTCTTCTTTTTGTGATTTTTTTTCATTTTTTTTTTTTTTTTGCCGACAATACTCAGGCTATTTAAGCTTTTATAAAAGCGAATGTGTGATTTCTGTCTTCTCATATTATCTATTTCGGTGGAGATTTATTGTGGAGAAATACAATACTTCGAATTGATGTATTTATTTCCTGACTAATCATTTTTGGCTACCATTTGGTTTGCTGGAAGTATTGGTTATATTTAATTTCGATTAAATATCCAAGATTCCGTCAATTTATCAGACATTAAAGCTATATTATTTTAAAAGTAGTACGTACGTTCTGTTAATTGCATATATGAACTTTTCTATTGAACATGGCTTTGAAGCTATTCTCATTGAAAATGATTTCGGGGTCCTCTGGATCCTTTCGGATAGTCGCAGCTCCCTTCAAAACCTTCAAAATTTTATCACAGGCGGAGATAAAACAAGTATTCCTATCCTTCTCAAGTTCAGGCTTATTTTAGAGTCCCATGATGTTCATTTTCAGTGGATCCCTTCACACGTTGACATTTACGGCAATGCGTGCAGATAGCTTGGCCAATGAGGGCTGCAGCCTATCTAATTCTTCCTCTTCAGCTCTCACCTTTTTAGAACATCAATCCATAGTTAATGCTGAACTTTCAAGGGAGTGGAAAATCCCTCCTAGCCATCGTTTGCTCTCAATTGTGACAGAGTCTCTCTAACGACAATATCTAGATTGGCAAGCGGTTACACTAAAAGTGTCTCGTTTTTAGAGGGCAGAAAGACCTTTGCAATCTGCTATAAATGCCAAGATTATCAAGCCTCTGCCGAGCACATCCTGCACTTTTTGGGACTTTCCAAAGAGGACATATACTCCTCCCCCCTTCTGTTCCTCGACTTTCTCCGGGTCAACGGTCTAATGGACCTTGTCTGATTTCGTCAGACAACTGGAGGATAAACTACTACCATAATAATAGACAACAATACATAGAGCCCAGACCACCAGTTCTGTGAAATCATTGTGCACCCATTTCATCAACTTAGCAGTATTAGATTTCCCATTTTTCTTTTGTCCTATAATTTACGTAAATATTTTACAGAATCCTTCTTTAGCCTTCTCGTACAATTGTAGATGCTTGATACTCAGTTTCTTTAATGTTTAATCAAATTTTTGGATTATGAACTTGATTTTAGTCCGAATAGTATAACAGTAATGGTTAACGGGAAAATTATATATATAAATTCTAGCCTAGAAAGTAAAAACAAACAAACTATGTTTAGAAAATGCAAAGCAAAATGAAAATGTTTCATGATAGATTTTAAAAAGTCTGGGTATGAGTGGGTGTATTAAAGTTTATGCTGTAAATTGACAAATTTCAATCACGTTAATATAAAATTTAAATTAACAAATTCAGGCAAAAAAAAAAAAAAATGTCAGTCTTTAAAAAGATATGCGACTTTAAAACCAAATGCATAGAAAATCTAAATGTTCTATTTTAGAGGCAGTTGAGTCAAGCGATTAAAGTAATTACAACTATTTTTAAAGCGCTTTCATTACGAAACAAAGAAAAAAAGTAAAAATATTCGAAGAATGCAACTTAGCTTTAATAATATTAAAAGCATTCGAATGATGAATGTGATTAAATAGTGAATTAAATTTATAACATTTATACCATATAACATTAATACGTTATGCTTTAAAAAATGATTAAAAATTTCGATAAATAGTGATATAAAAATGAAATAAATCACTGAAACTGAAATTTTTTTTCAAAGAGTTTAAGATACTATAATGTTATTTTGCCGGTTAAATTACACTATTGAAAGATTTGAAAAGGGGGGAAACTTCCTACTTTTTTATTTCTTTCCTTAATTTATTTAATAGCGTTGGTTCATGGTACTAAGTGGCATGCCAAATTCCTTCCGAATGCATTTCGGAATATGGAATAGTATAGAATTACCCCTCCAGCTGAGCATTCCGCGATTTCCGCGGGTTGGCAGTCAGTCCATTTTCTGTTGCATCCCGCGTTTTTCTCAGTTTAGAGTGTTAATTTTTACGTTTTCTGACTTTTATTATATTATATTATTATCATGTAACATAGTATCGGCTCACTTTTTGAACTTATTTGCAAACATCGCATCTAAAATAGAAGTGATTTTAAAGAATTATATAATATTTATTTTAAAGAATTACACAGCCAGAGTGTTAAACAACAAAACAAAATAGATTATTCATTTTATATAAGTACATTCATAAAAAAAGCGAGACAGGTTTTATTATATTAGCCAACTAATTCTTCTTTCTTTTTCTATTTTCCTTCCTTGTTTTGGTCCCACTGCTTGAAAAAAGATTTTACGAGTTAATACAGGGTGTTTATTTAGTCCTGGACCTATTTTGATGTTTAATAACTCATAAAATAATGAAGCTATAAACAAACTTAGGGCATTTATTGATGGAATAACTCACATATTTTCCTTTTCAGGTTTGAATATTTTTACTTTTGTAAATATCGTCTGCGCGTGTGGTTAATTTCAGATAATTTCATTTTCCAGTCTAAATATCTGTACTTTTCTAAATATCGTCTGCTTATTCATTGCATTTTTCTCTCTTTTGTTTTTGGCAACTATTGCAATGTTATGTTTACTTTTGATGTGTTTGTTCTATGTAGTACTTTTGTATGTGATGTTTTATTCGAGCGGATATTAAGGAGAATGCATACACCACAAGAGAAAGCACAGATTTTATGGTGGTTCATAGAAACGAAATCGATAGTGCAAGCACAGAGAAATTTCAGAAGAATTTACCAAAAAGATCCTCTATCCCAAAACAGCATCTTGCGATGGAAAAAGAATTTTCTAGAAATTGGAAGTATCGCAGATAAGAAACGTTCCGGACGTCCTTGCACAAGTGATTTTGATGTTGAGCGTGTTAGAGAGACATTTTTACACAATCCTAGAATATCTGTGAGATCAGCGGTTCACATTCATTGACAAGGGTCATGAAACTTTTTGAGTCTATTTAACCATTTATGTTATTAATTTTAATCTATCTTTATTGTTTTATGAGTTATTAAACATCAAAATGGGTCCGGGACTAGATAAACACCTTGTACATTGATAGAGGACAGATATAATTTTAAAAAAATGTATTCTTTGAACTCGGGGCTATTTAAAACTTATTAGATTCATTAATGTGACATTGTGTACTTAAAAGGAACTGAGACAGCATTCACTAAAAGATATTTTAAATCCCGAGTTATTAAAAAATGGTAGACAGTGCCTCCCAGCGGCGTCGGTGGAAAGATTTTGTGAAACACGCCATAATCAAATTAAGGCTCTCGCGCGCTCTTCTTCCTGTATTATTATAGTTATTTTCATGGTTTCCATGCCGCTGCGACGGAAAGTTGAAGAAGCTGGAGTCTGGCCAGCTCGTTTCCCACCCTCACGATAGCCATTTTGGCTGAGGCTGGATTGCCCCTCCCCCCTTTTTTTTATCCTTTAAGTTTTCATGGCTCTCTCTCTCTCTTTTTTATCGTTCCCTGGATTACAACTTTGTATCTTCTCTTTCGTATGCTGAAAATTTTTTTGTATTTGTATTTTTCTTGAATTTTTTAAAGCGATTTTTTTATATGTGTTTTTAAAATGTAGTCTTATATTTCTATTTATAACTTGGTTGAAATGTTTGAAGAAGGCATTGGCTTTGCTGGCGGTAGCCATAATACGATTTTTTTTTCTTCCGATGAATGCTTTTTATGTTATATTATCATATTTTTGTCTTATTCTTTTCATTTAAAATGTGCCATATCCCTGAAATATGTCTGCTATCATTTAAAAATGTATTATTAATATTTTTTCCTAAGTTCAATCATATTAGTGTATCTTTTTCAATCAACGATAGGATTCTTTTGGACAGCTTGCAATTTTAAGCTATGATCGGATAACCAAGACGATTTTTAAAACGGCCTCTTTCGGTCCAAACTATCTAACCACATCTTCATGATAGTGTTTAACCTTGGCATCAGATTTAACGTATCTACAAATGCAACTGATATTTAATGAATTGGATTTATAACCTGCACTGCATTTCCTCCAGACCACTTAGGCTCCTTATTTTTTCTTATAGACCTTATTTCTTTTTTTAATGGGCCATTAATTGCAAACATTTTACGAATTTTAAATCCTTTGTTCAAAATTCTTGGCTAACCTTTTAACAGGAGCATCAATATCTGGTTACTGAACATATTTTTTTGCGGTTCTGATAAATGATATTCCGATCAGAGGGTTAATACATTTTATGACGCTTAGCATAGTGGCGTGTGCGTGTCATAAATTTCGAACGCGTTAATATTAACAGAAGCCTTTAAACTATGCAGATGTTTAGGAAAAAAGTAAAAATGTTAATAGCTTTTAAAAAATTATTTTCATGTAAGATATATTTGAAAGCATCAAATTAAAATATGCGTCTTTAGTTTTAGTTTCAGATGCATTGAACAGTTTATAACAATTTCGGCAATTTTATTTTTTAAATTTATTACTTTCAATATTAGGAATTGAAGTATTAAAGTGTTTCTTGTGCAATTTTTGTGTTGAGTATTTCGAATACAGATGATTTACTGAAAAGCAGAATTTCATAAATGCATGTATACACTGCTGTTTGCCATACTTTGCATCAAGCAGGATAGATATGAAAATGCTTAGTTCCATAGTTCTTCAAAATTTTCATTCAGACATTTTGGATTAGGCTGTTCAACAGGAGAACGCAATCAAAGCAGGAATTACTTAAAATTTTTGTGATATCAACCGTTGCATTGATGAATATAGCACAAAAATGGAATTTTCTGAGTAGATGAAATAACTTTCTGAATTAAAAACCTAACCAAGAGATTCTCGTGTGCATTGCGAAAATACAAACACAGTTGAATAAGATGGTAAATCATGTAAAATCTACATAGTGTCCCCTTTTAAAAATTGTTGAAGACGGTAATATTAAAAGTAATTTGCATAGTGTGCTAATAAATTGATTTTGGCAAAAGGGAAGCCACCTGGCATCATTATTTCAAATAAAAAAAAAATTTAATCTTAGGAAGTATTATAAAATACTTAATTTTTAATATTTTTCTTAGTTATTTCAAGTGATTTATGTTTCTTAAATCATTGGGATTAAAAGTTAACATGGAATCGAAAATTTTATTCTTTGCTAAATTTTAATAATTTGTTTTAGCTAAATTTACAAAAAATGAAAATTCTAAAAAATTTTACTATTACAATTCTTTTTAAATGAGCTCTCAGATCTACCGAATTCATACTAATTATTTAAGTACATATTTATGGAAGTTCCTCCAAAAAACTTCAAAGCGCTGTTATATATATAAACAAATAAACATATTGAATAGATAACACTTGCATCAACAAAAATAAAAACCTGAGAAAAATTATGTAAATTTTGTGAAAGCATAAAACAAAAACTAATAATATTTGTAGAACTTTAATTTCTTTCTATTAATAATTAGATGACTTTAAGCATTTCCAATTAAAAATGCACAAAAATATGCAAAACTCAATATGATTAAATATATTTTTACTTTCATTCAAATTCTTTTGTTTTTGCGTATTATCAGTGATATTGATTACGATAACGACATTACAGTTGGTCCTTATCTAAATATTTACATTAAGCGCTTTTAAAAATAATCATACAAATTGAATGTAAGAAATAATTAGTTTTATATATAATGTTAATGCCTAAATTTGCCACTGAATGAAGACATAATTTACCCAGTTAAAATTCTATTCTGGCAAAATAGATAGAATTATATGGAAGGGAAATAATAAAAATGCGGTATAAAAAGCAGAAATGGCGTGAGAAATAAAACCTTAAACCTTATACTCTCCGAGTTCGTAAAAAAATATATTTGCAGCAGGGAAAAAGAAACAGTGTGGCAAAAACTTTATTGCATCTTAATTCTAATCAATATGGAGAATATGGGATATAAAATACTAATATTTACAAGTTTTAATTCTGAATGAAAGAGGAAAAATGTTAGAATTTTTTTTTAACGTGGAGAAGTCCTTTAAAGTATCATAGCTCTCTTCAGCAAACAACTCGATGGATTTAGTTGATCTTGTGATAACTTTAGGAATTTTGATGCTAAAAAAATGCACTCAGTGATCATGGTAAAACAATTAGAGATTTACATAGAAAACAAAGCATCTAAAGCTAAAAGTATCTCAAATTAAATTTTGGCTGATATATATATATATAAAGCTATGGCTACTATGTAGATTATACACAAAAAACATGATTTTGTTTCTTAAATCACGCGATCTTTTAAATGTTCACTTTAAAAATCGTACAGACACGCCACAGCATTCATTCTAAACAAAGACAATTGCAAATACTTTTGAATCTGAAACTTACTTACAAGTACATTAGTAAAATTAGATTGACGCCGAATCATCAAGTAAAAGAGCAAATTCCTCTCGTTGTTAATTTTTTTTAATTGAAAATTCACTTTCATGATTTATAATATGATCAACATTTTCTGACTAACTTCTTGCTCCACTTCCCTTTTTTTTATTTTTATAAACCTATCTTTTCTCATTATCCTAGTGGCTCACCTTTTCCTAGATTCTCCCTCTCTTATTGATATCGTAATTCTAATGCATGCCAATGTAATTCTTTTTGGAACAGTTATGTTCTTCGTAAGTGATCTGAAGGAAAACGAATTTCTCCTGCTCTCCTCCGTCACTGTTATCACCTCTCCCCGCTCTGTTAAAATACCATGAATGATAAAATTTCAGATTAATTCATTCACCGCTCAGTAGAATTCGAGTTGAGATCTCGCAATCACGCTAGAGTATTCATCAAACATTCGTTCTTCTACATAAATGATTCCATAAATGGATTGTAGGATCTTTATTTCTAGTGAAGAGAAATGGCCGTAAAAGAGCTAAACATTACGATTTTTGAGGTTCATTGTTTTCTGTGCTAGCTAATATCATGTTTTTACTATCATCCGAATGTTTTTTTTTTTTTTCAGTCTCTCAAAGTATACCAAGCGAGAGGAAATAATGCATCCTTTAAAAAAATTCCTCTTGAAAAGTTTTAATAAATTTTCACATTTTAGACCTTTGCAGATCGTGGGGGGGGGGGTGCGAGGAGAGAAGTTTTTGAAATTATATTTGTCTACTAGTCTTGAAAAGTCCTGGGCGCTGATTGGTGTATCATTTTCATAAATCAATCAGTTTTAGCGACTGATTAAATTGATTACAGTGCAATAATTTTTATTTAAAATATTAGTGTCTCAAGAATATTTTGTTAATTATGATTCACAGAGCTGAAGATCTAGATAAAAGCTAAACATTAGAGCATTTATTAGATTAATTATTAGTAATTTATTAGAGCATTTATTGACTCGAGTTATATAAAATATAATTATTGGTTTCATTTAGACCATTTTAACACATTCATTTCTACTATTAAAGGTTTACAAATTAGCCGTTGGGTCTTGAATTGAAAGGATATATAGCAAATCATGTTTGCCTTAAATAAAGCGGATCTATTGAATTAATAATGTGGATATTGTAGAAGATAATTGTCTTGCATTTATTTTTTAGGAAATATTATATTTCATTTCATACAAATACGTGCTGAAGCTAACTCTTTTCTATGTTTGTAATATGTTTAACTTATTTTTTAATTTGAGTATTTGCCAATGTGATGGCCACCCGTTGATAAAAGCTAATTTTTTCCCCATGCATGTTAAATATGCTTTTGTAGGTTAAATTTTATTTTGTGCGAAATAATTTTAAAAAAAAATCATTGATAATAGAAACTTATAAAATTAAAACGTTGGTATCATTAACCACATAACTGTTTTATTTTCTTTACTATCTAATAAGATGAGACCTTCTATTTTGGGAATACTTTCTTATTTTGATTCAAATGGAAATTCATTGAATACTTGACTTATCTATCTGTGTATTCGAAGTAATTTTAATATTGAATTATAATCGTTATAAATGGTTTATTTTTTGCTTACAACTATCAAAATTCGATAAATCGATGCACGTATAGCCCTCGGGTAAAACAAGCGGTTAATAAGATAATTTTTTTAAATCTGATATAAAAATCAGTTTTGTGCTGTAATATTTTCGGAAGTTACAGCGAAAAAAGCGTCAACATTTCGCTTAATTTTTAATTAATTAAAATTTTAATCAAAATTCAAAAAAAAATCGCTCTGAGGTTTTTATTCCCAACATCTAAGATAATGATGTTCCAAATTTGATAGTTGTAGGTAAAATGGTCTGGCTTGTAGAACGCCAACACACACACCTACATCCTTATAGATACAGATAAGGAGTAGTTTTTAAATTTTTTTCTTTCAAATTCTTTGATATCAAGACGTTTATTTATTGTCTCTTGCTCTCAGTCTATTATAACAAACCTACTTGGTAACTTAAGCGTTTATTTTATCCATCATTCTTTAACGTTCATTTAAAGTGAATATTGTGAAAATTCTATTTTAAGAGATAAAATGAATAAAGTTTTAACTTTTGATGTAATTGTAATGTATGTGCTGCTGTCGACGATCTTTATCTGATTTTTTTTTTAATTCCTGCTTACGAATGGTTGAATTCATTTCAAATCTATTCCCTTTAAATAATTGAAAACGTTTTCTGTTTGGGCACACATCCAAAAAAGGAAGAAAATTTCCATTAAATGAGGACACACTACAGAGTTTCCGCTTTTAACGGACGTGAGTATTCCTCCGCCATCGGAAGGGAATGTAGAAATCGGTATTTAGAAACGTTCTTTTTGCTCTCGTGTGTTAATTTTCACCTTCATCACGTGATAAATGGTAAGCGATCCTCATCGATTGTTCTGGGGAATAGAGACATTGAGTGTAAGCGTTATCATTGGCCTACCGCCAACTCGTGGAAGGGGAAAAAAATTGTTCCGTCTGCTTCACTTCATATTAAACAGCGGTCGCAGTTAATTCTCTTCTTCATCAGACATTTCATTAGAGTACGTGTACTCGATTGATGTGAAGGGATATTAATATTCATTGAAAAGTCCGTTGCATGTACCGCTGGCATTCAAAATTCATAGATTCGTGCCAAGGGTAGGGGAGTGAATTTTTGGTGACTGAATACACAATGGAATCATTCGCTTATTTCCCCCGTGTGATGCTGCTGCGGGAACGTGAAAAAATAATGATAATAGCTCATGAAAACAACACAACTGCATGCTTGCGTCACTGCAGGACTGCAAACGATAGTTTGTTTCATTTTCAAATGAGAGTTCTAAATGACTGTGGTAAAATTAATATTTTCATTTGCTGGGACACAAAAGCATTTGTACTTAGGGATATTGCTTGAATTTTATATGCTGTAATTTATAATTTATTGCTTAATTTACATGCATGGAAATATTAATAATGGTTTGTAAAATAATCTGATGTCTAGGATCCGAAATGGTTTTTCCAAATCGAAATTTTTTCTCATCATTATGCCGATTTCTACTTTTAGTGAATATATCACTGGCAATTTTTAGTTGTTCGAATTTGCCATAATTTTTTATACAAAATTAGGGAATTAAAAGAAGACCAAAGAATCCATTATTTATATTTGAAAATTTAAAATAATAAAAAAATACCACATTCAGTAAAATTTAAAATAATAAAAAAATACCACATTCAGTAAAATTTAAAATAATAAAAAAATACCACATTCAGTAGTCTAGTATAGAATATTAAGTTTAAATTTGAATATTTTTTCCTAACTGACTTTCGCTGTATAGGCGAAAGATATCTGTTATTTTCCACTTTTTTTCCATATATAGCATGTGAGTAAAAGAAATTGTTTTTTTTTTAAAAAAAAAAAGAAGCTAACTAAAAAAAAAAAAATCTTAACTGTTAGTAAACTTTTTTAGAAATGGCGAAAACTAGATGAATATGGTAACCGAGTTTACCATTTTTAAGTAAGCGTATGGCAGTTGTTTAAACATAGGTTAAAAGATGCATAGGCAAATATCTAAAATAAATTTTTTCCGAAAATAACTTATTCCTTTCAAGATGTGGGAGAAAATGGTAAATAGGTTGACGAAAATTAGACGGTAGAAATCTTAAAATTGATTAATAAATTTTATTTTTAAAAATTGTTTTCAAAGTTACCTAAGTCTGCAATCTACCGACTCACAAGCTCAACCATTTTTGACCGCACTTTATAAGTGATATGCTTTTGTGAAAACATTTGAGAAATTGACGGGGATAACATACACGATTATTTTTTAATATCAACAGACTAACAGTTTAAAAAACAGCAGAGATGAATAACCAGAATCAAATGCAAATAAAGACGAAAAAGAGAGAACGTTCTCCAGATGAAGCAAAAAAAAAAAAAAAAACTATAGAAGGAAAATAAAGAATAATCTTATTTCATTAACTGTTATGGTCACAGCTGTTATTAATTTTAAGATTTTATATATATATATATATATATATATATATATATATATATATATATTTAACTCTAATTTCAATTTAATTAATTTTCAAGATTTTATCTTAATTTGGTCCATAATAACTTTATTCTAAAATATTCTCTTATTTCGTGATCCAATTCCACTGTCTCTACTTAATTAATTCAAGAGAAGCTTTACAAAATTGCTGACTCGACTAAACGCCGACACTTTCACACGCTCGGCGTGAAGGGGTAAAAAAACTGTCCAGTAAGCACATTCTTTTTAAAAGATCCCTATGTTTCCCTTACATGTGATTGACATGCGTCAGAAATCCCTATCAGAATCTTAATAATGTATTAGCACTATAAAATAATATTTTCCCTATCCATATCTCATGTTATATAAGACCAGGGATAAAATGTCCAAGAGCTTCTTCCCCACTTCTGTTTTTGCAGCGTGCTGTGGCGGACGTGGCATGTCCGCGCCTTCTTGTAAGTAATCATGTTTGCCTCCCGGAGAGAATAAATTGAAATTTAAAAATTAAAAAGTCTCTTCACTGTCTTCAAACTGCATTCTGCTTCACCTAAAATAATGTTACATATATATGAATTTTTAATCTTCGCTTTTATTCCATTCTGGGAGCCATAATTTATGTACCAGAAGTGAGGACGAACTGACGTCCATTCACAAGCGATACAAGAGCATAAGATACTGAAATATTTATCCCCAGTGATTATATAATGTGAAATTCTGATAGGGATTTCTTTACATGTGTAGAGTTAAGTAAGGGAATTATAAGTAACTTTTAAAAGAATTCGCGACAGATTTTGTTTCCTTCTTTCGGAGTGTGGGAACCGCTGATTTAAGCATTTTTACAGAGCTCCTGTAACATTAGTTGCACACACACTCGCACGCATATATATATATATATATATATATATATATATATATATATATATGATTTTTTTACAGTTCGGAGGTTGTATTCGAGTTTATGTGATGTTTGAAATATTGAAAATAGCTAGATGATAACACTATTTCGTAGTAAAAATAAGAAAGGTTCGAAACTTCGGGTCTGAAGGAGAGAAATACTCGAAATGAAACTTGCACAGTTAGGTTACCGCGTCCATTTTATTGAGGAAAAGAGTGATGCAGGTCTTTTTCCTTTTTCTTAGTGATCTTTTATTTAACGGTGCACCAAAGTTTCTCCTGCTCCGTTGTAAGTGAGGCCTGTGTCTTCTCTGTCTTGTGAGGCTTCCTTTCCCCATTTGCGAGGCTTCTCTCTACGTCCGGTTCCATCCTGTTTCCATTACTTCTTTTTTAGGTGTCCGCCTTTATGGGAGAGGGGGTGGAGAAGAAGGATGTCGAAAAGTGATTGTTGGTGCGAGAAAACTGTGGGTGGATCGATCCGTGCTTACTGGGATGTTCTGTATTCGATCCGCAGTAGAAAATAGTCGGAACGAGATTACTTTTAGTGTTTATTATTGCTTGATGTATTTTTATGTACAGTCAAATAAGACAATCGTCTCCTTGCTACTCCCCCTCCCCTCCGCCTTGTTTTAGTAAATTAATTTGTGGCTTGTCCTTGTTTGAAAGTATTATTTCAGTTATATTTAAAGCTTATTTTCTCTAACTACCAGATGTATTCTCCACTCAACTTCACTCGTATGTGAACATAATGTACGTTTTGTGTTTCTTGTGTTGGGAAGAAAGCTAAGCATAGATTTTGCATGTTTTCATTTCGTTCGTTTGGAATTTGATAGAGATCCACTGGTTTGATAATAATATCATATCTTTTCATACAACTGAATCTTTGCGTTTTTTTAATTATCGTGTTGCAGTGAACACGGACAAACAAACAGTCTTCCCGCTTTTGACAGAAATGCACTGTTTTGATATTACCGTATTCCTTCTGTTTTTGAATGTAATGTTGTAGAATTTTATTATAATCACTTTTGGCATATTCTTAAATATAATTCTGTATATGAAAATATTATAGTAAGAATATTTCATTAACCCACAGCTGCTTGTCCCGCGATTTCCACGAGTTGGCAATCAGTCCATTTTCTAACTGCATTCCGCATCTTTCGTAGTTCAGAGTGTTTTTTTTTACGATTACAGATTTTTATTATATCATATTATTATCGATAACATATAGTATCTGTTCATTTTGTGTGAAAAACATTTGAACTTATTTGCAAACAACGTATCTAAATAGTGATTTTTAAAAATTACGCAGTCGGAGGGTTAAAATTCGAAATTATTAGCAATTGGAAATAGTTAAAAAAAAAAGGTAATAAATGAAAGAAAGACTGTATTATTTTAGAAATATTTTTTATTTAAAAATTAAGGATGAATTGAAGTTTGTTTTAATTTTAAAAATAATTCAAAAAGTACGAAATATTTAAAAAAATAATTCATAAAGGATGAAATATTTAAAAAATAATAATTCAGAAAGTATGAAATATTTCTTTTTAAATGACGCATGTATTTTATAAATATCAAATTCTATAAAAGGACTAATTTGGAGAATTTATGTTTTTAAAATTACAGTTTAATTATGTTATTATAAATTTTAGAGACAAAATGTATTCTCTCTCGAACATTAATTTTATTTAAATATTTGAAATTGAATTGAATTAATAAAGTACGTACATATATATGTTAATCTATGTATATAGCATCACAGTTGCATGTATGATGTGACTATGCATGCATTCTAATGTGTAATTGCGCATTTTAAAAATCTTGTCTGGGTTTTATAATCAGAGCTTGAATTGACTCTATTAACTCCTTAATTAATTTGCTTTTTTTATTTTCTAATTAGATGGCACCTTCCATTTTAGGAATGCACTGTCTTACTAATTCAATCAATAATCAACGGAATATTTCAAGTGTTTTATGTGTAATTTTTGTTATAGAATTAAAGTGTCCTTTAATGGTTTTATTTCACCTTAAAAGTTTGAGAAGCGACAATTCTGTCCTCATATGAAGTGCGATGACGACGGTTAAGGGGATAAAAAGGTGTTTTCAGATTTCTTTTATTAACATTTTTTCTGAGAAGAAAATTTATTTTGATATACAGTGGGGCATCGGCTTCGATTTAAAAAAATGATAAATCCACAAATTCGAATTTAGAGGGGTTGTGATAAATGAGTCTAATAAGGAAAAAATGTGAAAAAAGAGGCAATTTTTAACATTTAATATTTTTATAAGTAGCGCATGATGAATGAATAAGACAGTCATTTAAAAATAGTAGTTTCAAAAACTAATTAAATAATTTTAATAATTATGTAGTGAAAATAAGCAATAAAATTCACATCTAAAAGAAAGCGACTTTATAGAACTCCGGCCTATCCGGCTTTTTTGTTATCCGGCCTTCCCTTCCGCCACATTAGGCCTGGTACTCGGGAGTGTACTGTATTTATATATATTTTTTGAGTCAATAGGTTGTGCTGCAAAGCAGTCCTCAAGTGAAATTGTTCTGATCACTAAGGACAGGGGGGGAAAAAAAGGAATAAAACAGTTTTAGTTTTGATTTTGTATTGATTAGAATAAATTAGAATTATAATTAATATTAATTAATATAGTGATATGAAATTCAAGGAACCGGAGAAAAAAAGCTCGAATTAACCGCCTTCCATTGCATATATTTTCGTTTTTAAAAATGAAATGATTTATTTGAATTTCTAATGCTTTTTTACATTCGCAGTAGAATTTCCCCCTGACGTTTTGCGAAAAAGGAGAAATGCAGATTGGCGGTAAATAAAAACATTTAGAATAAAGCGTCAGAACATTTGGAAGCGAGAAAAAGAACGCTTCCTGTATTCCCGCCATAATTACTCGAATCCCAGCGTATTGTTCTGTCCTCTGCAGACACTTCATCCATTGACGTTAAGTGCGTAAGAAACGACTTGTTTATTTCCCATTAGTATTGTTGATGATGAGCTCCCCCCCCCCCCTTTTTTTTTTTCTTCTTTTTTTTTTTTTTTTTTCGCCTTTTTTTTTTTAAAAGTAGGGATAATTTTTTAAAATTTGTTTAGTGAGGGGAAAAGTCGATGTAGAAGATTGTAGAACTACTACTCTATTTGCCATCTCCTGATAGACTTTATTGATTCAGCTTGTAATGTGAAATTTGAAGAAGCAAAAATAAATGAAAATAAAATTGCTTAATAGTGAATCTGATGTTGTTTTGGAAAGCTGATGTTTTGGAAAGATAATGTATTTGAAAGTGTATAAATAATGCATATAAAAATGGCAAACTCAAATATGTATTTTTATGTGAAATAAAACTAATCAAATAGACAGAAAATTAATTAGATTCGAAATAAGATAATTTAGATTTCGAAAAGCTTTTCCAAGATACGTTGCCAGCAATGAATTTGAATCTAATTATGCTGACAGTAATTCGTTGTTTTGTTAAAAAAAATTATTAGACATTTATCTACTTTTTTATTTATTTAAATTATGCATTTCTAAATATACTTTTTCTTGTTCTTTTAAATGTCTTGATAAAAACTATATTAATATTCAAAAAATAAGTATTTTAATATGCATTGTTTTTACTGATAATTAAACATAAGATTAGGAACAGCGCAGACAAGGCAATGTAATATGAAGTGAACAAATAATTATTGCGTGTTATTTTTCATGTCTCTGTTTTATGGACAAAAGTTATAATCTTTGTAAACATATTACAAATTTTATTTTATATTTCAATAATAGACGTTATTTTAGAATTCGCAGTTTCTCCTTGTAATTTGTGATAAACTTTGAATACGAGATGAATGTGGTCTGATCTGTGAATGCGAGATTAATCTTATCAGTGTTAATGTTTTTGATTTATTTTTGAAAATCTTGATATTATGAATTGGGATTGCTTACTATGCTTTTTTTATTAAATAATTTTATCTGTTATTTTTATCAAAATCCTGTGCAATTTAATAACCTTTACAGGACTACAATTTTTTAAAAACATTCGCTGTTAGGCGTTGATTATCTCTTGCACGCCTCAGAATCGGTTGATTATGGTTTCGCGTCCATTTAGACCTCGTTTACAATCCCCCATTCGTAAAGTTGGTCAACACAACTTTGATATCGCGGACGCTGCGTCCGAAGCCACATGTCTTTCTTTTTCCTGTTATTTTCAGCTTTAAAGTATCATTCTGCTGTAATTGTTTAAAACAAAATCGATTTGCCATAGTTAGCAAATTTCGTTTTTAAATTGTAAAATTATCCAAAATCTACGCGATTGTTTTTATATGTATAAAAAGGAAAAGGAAATGATGAGGACTCCATATTGTGAAAATAAAGTAAGACATGCAAAATAATATTTTGGGTATTTAATTATAAAAAATAAAAACTAGGACATTGTAGGATGGGAAAGAGGCAATACGAGGCATATAATAACGGAAGGTTATTTCTTCTGACAGCATGGCATGCGATACAGAATTTCATTGCATAAAATTGCATGCAATACAGTGTTTCATTGCATTACTAAAAAGATATCTAGCAATTTCTCTTCCATTAAAAAAAAAATAAAAGCATATCCCAAGATTTTCATTGCGAAATCTCCTCTCCCCTTAGCTGCTGAATTTTGAAAAACTTTTTTTGGGATTGAATCTTCTTCTAAGATTGTAAGACGGCATTTAAATTCAGTTCAAAAATATACCGGAAAAGTATAAGAGCACAAATTACCATTTTCATTTTCTGGTCTGAGAGGACGGAAGATAGGGAATAATCTTCTTAATGTTCTCTTTGGCATTCAGCCATTTCTTTTTTTCTGATATATTATATGTAATTTTCTACTTCCTTCAGTTGCTTTCCTAATCTGTCCCTCCTTTCCCCCTCCTCCAAACTACTTAAGTAGAGATTTAGTTTTAATAAGTGACGTTGCTTGAAGTTGACATTGGGTCTCCTCTGTCTAGGATCGTTTTGAAATTTATGTATATTGTATTGGAGTGGCTCCGAGAAAGTTTTGAAAACTGGTGTTCAGTGAGGTTGCTTTCTTTGCCTTTTCTGACTCCAATTTGTTGTTCTCGATTGTGTGCTTCTTTGAAGTGCAGTTATTTATTTGTTTTGTTCCTTATTTTTGCTGTTCACAGGCAAGGGCATCTACATTTGTTGGTGCCATTTAAGAAATTCTTTTTCTGATAAAACGCATTTTAAATTTATTTGTACAAATTGTGAAGATGTCTACGACCGAATTTATTCAAATAAATATAAATTCTGCTCAGAATAACAATTATTTAAAAAGTAATAAAACTACAAACGTTAATAAATATGCTTCCACAGGAAATATGAAATACACGAACCAGAGAAAAATAATCTTGACAACTAAAGACTCACTTGTGTTGTATTACTAATGTCATTGTGAAAATTTATGGATATAGGTATAACTAAAAATAGTATTTGGGAAGATTATCTTTCTGATTTTTAATATTCCAGCAAATAACCCTATTGGGAGAGTTGGCTCATGAAATTCAGGACGAAAATCACTTGGTCGTTTTTGGAATGAGAAGATTTTTAAAACAAAATTTGTCATAGCTGGTAACAGTGCAGTTCTACTAAATTCAATTTAAATTTGCTTTATAAATCAGAGGATACAGCATTTCATGGCAGGTGTTTTTTCATACTCGTTCCCACTCTGCAAGTAACGTATAAACGATAAAGTAAACGCATGTTATCCCTGTGGTGAGATGCATCTCGGACTTTATCAAGAACCGGAATAATGCATCAACTGTAAAGGTTTCCATGATGCCAAGTTTAAATCATTCCGATTATTAATTAGGGTACAAAAATATTAGAATTGAAGAATTGAAAGCACATCGCAAGTGGGGAAGCCAGAAGAGCTTTTTTATCATCAAGCATTTCGTAATCAATCGATTTTCAGGGCACTATTAACATCAAATTCGAATCAATACTTCGAAATTAACAAATAGCTATTTTTGCTGACATGCTGCAGAAATTCATAGATTGCATTACACAGAATATATGCAAAGCTTTTGCTCAAATCGTCAATTCTGACACGTCTCCAGCACTGAAAAAGAATCTCCATTTATCTCCTGAACTATATGTTTAGCACCACAATACAATGGGATGCAAGGGCATAAAATGATCTGAGTTAACTGTAACCTTTTGGCTTTCAGAGGATAACAGCCCCCCCCCCTCCTTTTTTTTTCTTTACACCTCATTCTATACATCACAAGTTCAGGAGTGGCTCTGCAAGACTGAAGAAGTCAATTTCTAGGACGCATGATAAACAGATTTCTTAACAAATACAAATATAAAAGGATATTATATATCATTGCTAAACAGTGTAAAGGCTCGTCAATCAAAAAATCCACTAGTTAGTGTTCATATCGTGGGCGGATACCAAATCGTCAGTTCTAAAAAGCAAGATGAATATTATTATTTCTGATTGGTTAAACTGAGTAAAATCGATGAAGGTTCAAAAATAAAATCTATGAATTATTTTATAAACTAATTTGAAATTTAAGTTTATAGTTTTTAAGTATAACTGCTTCAAATGTCTTAACAATCTCTTTTTTTTACATTAGTGACTTGGTATCTATTAATTAAAGGGTACTGAATAATGGTTCTCAATCTAATGAAGTTTTTTATATAGACATTTTTCACTTCAAATAGTATTATTATATTACTTAAAAATTACCTTTTCTGCGTTAGGGTGAAAGATATTTTGTAAGCTGGAACGCAACATGAGCCCATGCTTTGATGTTTTATGTTAAGAAAATTGCTTGATTTTTTTTTTGTATGAAATTTGTTTGAAATCTTTAATATATGAGGCTTGCTTTGTATTCATTTGTGTCTTTTCTCTTTGCAGGTAAGTGTTTCCTTCAAATTTGGCATTCATTATTTTCTATGGATTCGCACACTTCACGACCAATTTTGTGAATATATAGAAATGTCGAAGCGAAAGGTATGTTCAGTGATAAAAAAGCATTGATAAATTAAGAAGAAATTGAAGTTAAGAATATATCTTTCTGTACGATCGTCATACATAGAATTCAATTAGATAATTTACTTGAGCAAGAATAGATTCTTTAATAAATATATTGAATTTCCGAATATATTTTACTTAATTGTAATAATAATTTGTTATAGGTATTGTAAAGTATTGTTTATTGCAATGCAAATGTTAATTTCTTTTTTATTGTAGTGTTCGGGTATTGAAGTATAAGCTTATGATTTGAAATAAAGTTTATTGAAAGACGTTACCATCTCTAGACAAAAATGATGAATAATGTGTAGGCATTCCCAGTGTTTTATGATTTCTTAGTTAAATCATGCGACGGCACATTTCCGAAACAGAAGTTACTGTCTAATTGTATAACTGAGAAAGCATCACAACTAAAGGGTAAAATGCAGTAACAGTTTCAAAATATTATCATTATGAGCGTAAAAATATTGAAACTTTCATTGTAAGTTCAAGAATATTTGAATGCTACAAATTGAGCTTTCTGGCTAATCATACATCAGATAACGTAACTTCGTTTAAAAACAGACTAGAATGCAATTTTATTTCTCTAAATCATTAAAATCGTCTTAGAAGTATTTTTGTTGTTTTAAGCTACAACGTTTTACACTTTTATTGTGGCATTCTGTATTTAGTTTTTTCATCCTGGCGTCTTTTTATTTTCACAAGTCAACAAATTCAAAATTTCTTAATTATAATGATTCTGTCATTTTCCATTCATAAAATTGAAATTTTCTAATAAGATTTTATGGATGTTAACATTTATTTGACCTCAGCTTCATCTTTGTATCGTTGCTTCTTTTTTAAATCCTTACTTAATATATAGAGAACGAGAAAATGTTCCCAATAACAGCATATTAAATTGTCTTTCCACCTTTTTTAAGATTTATAATTCTATTTGAAAGTGCAGTGTATCGAGAGATGTCATTGTCCGTATAATATACAAGTGTATAATGTGCATTCACTTTTAAGACGGAGGTGGTAAGTTGAGACCGGAGAATTCCAGGTTTGAAACTAGATTCCTAGAAACTAGGTTTGTCGATTCTAATGCTCACTAAATCGGATGTTGAGGGTCGTGCTACAGGTGTCGTAGAAAAGAAACCCTTGTTCCGATGACCTCAATTCAAAATTGCGAAGGCCGCCCTTAGTTTAATAACCCTCGTGTTCGTTTAAAATTAATTATAATTAAACTAAACTAAAAGAAATTGACGCCGACTGTTAAAAGCAATAATTAAATTTTGAAACGGCTTATTATTATTAGGAAATCACAAAACGATTTTCATTCGATTCGTTTCACAAACGAGATAGATAAATTAGATAAATGTAAAATAGATAAATAAAATAAAGAAAATCTTGAATAAATATTTTTGTTTTCAATGTTGTGTCTATTTTAAATTAAACACTTTACTTAATAAATCTTGGACGCTTGCCGCTTGTTCACTTGATCGCTAGAAACATATTTGTCAAATAATTAAAAATTAACTATTTAATTAATCGTTTTTAAAATCTTTCATGTGTTCCATACCGAAGAAAATCGATTCAGTGCTTCTAATTCTACATTCTGTTCAGTTTTATGTTTTATTCATTTATTTAAATTTTCCTGTTTATCTGAGAATAAGCGTTGTTGATGTATCTTCCTTGTTTTAGCAAATTTGAGGTTTTATTTATAGCTTCACTTTTTTAAAACTTTATTTACTGGGTTTATTTGTGCCCAGAATCTCAAATGCATCTTCTCTAAGTTCTACTCTATCTCCCTCATTGATAGTTGATATGTGTTCTAATATTGGACCCCCTTTCTTGGAGAGTTATTGGAAGTCATAAAGAGAAATAAAACTTGCAGTAGAACTTGATGTTGCAAACCACGTTGAGAGGGTGAAAATCCCTATAAACGCATTTGACGTTCTACATATCTTTGGCTGAAAATTTAAAATACCCCTCTTGTTTCTTCTGACCTTTTTATATGCCAAGTAATTTTTGATTACTCTTTTATTGCAATGTGTAATTAGCTGCATGTAGCCAGCAGAATAATTGAAGGGTGCCAAGACTGGAAAAATGTATGGGACCATCATTTCTGTTATTACAAACACACAGTAATCTCTTATCCTGCAGGGCTATAAGATGAATATAGAATAATATGCACCATAAATATAGAATAAAATATTTTAAACTATTTTTACTAATGATTGTTCACATATAAAATTAATAAAATGCTACTTGAGTCATGCCAAGGAACAAGAGAACTTTTCGTTATTTCACATCGTTTGACTAGAAGTGATATATTTCTGAAATGATAGCTCGAAATAAGGAGGTTCATTTTGTGATTAAAGATTGTTAATGTGCAGAAAGTTAAAAAGTTGAATCAAATAAAAATTCGATAATTATTAACTTATTTTTCAACTAAATATTATGATTTTTAAAATTCATTAACATTATTATGAAGAATGAATAAGTATCTCAAAAATTGAAGAGTTTAAATTACGAAAGGCCCCATAACAAATATCTGCTCGAGAGCCTGCAACTTTTTTTTAAAAAACCATTTTGTGAATGGTAGCGCAGATGTTTCACTTTCAGAAATTGAGCCGAAACCGATATTTGTTCCTAATTGATATTTCCTGACTACATTGTAACCTACTAAAGACCTGCATTTAATATTAATTTCGTCTGAAAACCGCCGAAACCAGTTGTGAAGGGCAGACGAATTGGGTCGAAGTTTAACATATATTCCTTACTTCAACCCTTTTTTTATTTTTTATTTTAAATACCAGTATAGCTATCGGCGACTCTTGGGAACTGGTTTTAAAAACTGGATTATGGTCTGCGTAGACCATTCAAAAACGTTGCCTTTTCTAGAATTACTACTAGTAATAAAGAACACCTCTCCCCCCCCCCCTTGTAATTTTTTTTCTTTTCCTTTCTGGGAATTGGATGATGCAATTCTAAAAATATCTTTGAAAATATTTGTGTGGTTCGGTTTCAGATTGGACGTGCTCTGAACTTTTGAGCGCTGCATGTTTTTCGGCGCGTTTTTTGTGTAATTAAAAGGAAACGAATTATTTCGTGATTTGTGTTCAGCCGTTGAGCCCGAAGGGTAATTTGGTATAATTTGTGTGGTTCTTACTAGTGCTATTTTTTAAAAGTTTTTTTTTATGCATTGGATGCCATTTTTTAAATGAAGATCTGTTGAAGTCGGTCAAGTAAGTGTAGTTTCTTTCCTTTTAGAATAAGGTTAGGCAGGGCGGATATTGGGGTCGTTTATATATTCGTTCTAAGGCAGTGGCAATTCGTCTACTTGCCAAGCAAATGCTGTAATACTGCAATAGTATTATAGCACTTACTAGGTGCAGTATAATTCGGCATAACGTTTACATTCCTTATTTAATTCATTTTGAATTAGTATTAATTAGAAAAAAGTCGCAACTGATTTAGTATTGATGAGTTTTTACAATAGAATTATAACCAAGCAAGTTACTGATTTGTAATTAACCATTTTGTTTTCTCTATTAATTAAATGACACTTTCTGTTTCGGGGATATGCTATCCTTTTTAACTAAGAGTACATAAAATACTCCATGCTGAATTTTATATAATTTTTTATTGAATTACTTAAACAAATTTCAAAATACATTCATGTGTAGGAATGTTATTTTCGCACTTTTTCTCGACAGCAAGTAATGAGTGCGGAGTCTTTCAGAAAGGCATACTGTTTTTTCTAAACTTTGAAGACTCTAAAAGGTCTTAGATTATGCATGGATTTAAAACGCGCAGTTTTAAATAAATAAGTGGTTATATTCATGCACTGAAAAAGGTCGAAAATTCTTCCTTCCGTTATGTTGGAACCAGAGGAACCAATCGATTTGAAATGGCTTAAAAAAAGTGAGCGAGATCTGGAAGATGGAATCTTCAAGTTTGCCGCCAGTATAGCAGTTCAAACAACCAATCTAAATCAACCTATCTTGAGTTGATTGTTGATGCGATTTGTAGGTACTTTGTTGTTTAATGGCAAACTTATTTCATAAATTTTAAGAAAAATGAAAATTATAAATAAGGAGCAGTTTTAAAGATTTAATTGTTTTAAAAACACTAATTTTGAATTACAAAAATAGATAATTTGTTATAATTTAAAAGAAATCCCCTTTTATTTTTGCATAGATGAACGATTTTTTTTTCTTCTTTAATTTCACTTTTGCTCAAGCTTCTGATGCGTTGCGATTCTGTTTTACGATTTCACTTTAAGTCTTTTTCGCTTTTGATCCTGTAATTTCAGCTGTTTGGTTCCCATTTCCGAGACTGGCGAAGTTACAGGATGTTACTTCCCTTCCCTCACTTTCTGGCAAACAAGGAGAATGTTTTGTAACCATCAAAAAAAATTCGGAAATTTGATCAATGTCAATGTTTTATAATTCGAAAAAAAAATTAAATAATATCTAATTACTGACAAGATAACTCAAAACTCCCAATAAGATAAACGAATGAAATTTTGGTATATGATGTTAGTTAGCAGATCGCGGTTTCTATCACAATTTTGGTGAGAATCGTCGATGAAAAAATTTGTCTGCATTCTATAAAACGAGGCTGTAGTTGTGTGCGCCTTTCTCTTAAGAAGTTCGCTCATTCTAAATGACTGTAAAATAGTATGTTTTTTTTTTTTCGAAAATAAGTGTGCTTCTTTCTCTTAAGAATTTCGCTCATTCTAAATGACTGTAAAATAGTATTTTTTTTTTTTTTTTTTCGAAAATAAGTATTGACTCGCCATTTTACCATTTCTCTTCTGTTGAAGGAAAGTTGAATTAAAAAAATAGTTCTATAGATTTTTAGGTATAGATTTTTTTAAAGAATGTATACGCATTTAAAATTTCTCCTAATTGAAAATGGCAGATTTTTTTTTCTTCTCGTTTCACCAATTAGTTTATTTGATTTCGTTTTTATGGCAGTGTTTTTTTTAAAAGAATGTAGTACCTTTCTGTTGAAACATTCATTTTGGCTTGGTGATTGAACGTCCTGATGAACCAAACATGAAAGCAGACTCAAAATGATTCCGAAAATATATTCTATATAGTAAAGACAGCTTGGAAAAAATCATCACTTATAATTGCATCACTTATACCATGCCATTTATACATTAAATTATTAAGCTTGACATGCAGTCTAGACCATGTTTAAGTTCATGACGGAAAGGCCTAAGTTTAATTTTATATTGTTTCATACACTGCGAAATAAATATTGTATTCTTTGATTTTTAATAACCGAATTTCTTAATTTTTTTATCAGAAAAACCGGAGGGCGTGGTCTCCCTAATATTTTTTCGCATACTCAGCAATAAAGGTGTTATAACAGAGAACATTTTGGAGGGCTTTCAGCATAAAATAGTTACGAAATATTAACCTTTGATGTGAGTTTAGCAATTTTATTTAATCTATCGTGTGATCTTTGGCGCTTAATCCCTGGCATGCAGTTAATAATATTCGAAAATAAATTTGGCGCTTTTTTCGTATAGGTGCGTTTTTCCCAACGGATTGAAACAAAAATTTGACTCCAAATTACACTTGTATTCACAAAATCACATACCGAATTTGATATATTTAAGTCCTTGCGTTTTTGAGTTATCGCGTTTATTTGTTTCTGTTCGTCTGTCTAGCTCAAAGCAATTTTAAGTTATCTTTTCTCACAGACAGACATAATACTAAAAATGTGGGATCTCATGGAGCTCTGAAACATGAAGATTCGTCAAAATCTAGAGCTTGCATTTTTTTGAACGATTACAGAATGGTGATTATAATTTTACTGTACTTCGTATGCGGGAAAGTCAAAATTGATAAATAGAATAACTTAAGTTGGACAGTGAAAGTATTAATTTTAAAAAATGAGTTCCTGAAAATGACCTTTTGTTTGTCTTCATTTCAGTGTTTAAGTGATGAGAATAAACACGGAGTCCCCCCCCCCCTTTTTTTTTTCTTCGTAAGCATTTTCTTGCTTATTGGAACGAACTTTATTAGGGTTCATTCGATTCATGCCTGGAGAAAAATCTCTTCCTGCGAGAACTCTCCTTTTCGGTCGAATCTTTACCAGGGATGAGTTAAGTATGACCCTTTTACACATCCGGGTCACTGGCAGAGCTACAAGTAGTTATTTAGCATCGATGCTGAATGAAATTCACGGCTACCATTTTAGGGGATGTTGCTGCTCCTATTTTATTTACGATAACGTTTCTTTTATCCCTAATTGCGTTTTTCCCGTTCGCTCTCACGCTTGTGCAGGGAAACGAACTCCACAGACAGAAAGGTTTCGGGGAATCGGCGCACAGTGCATGCGCGGTCCGGCAGATGGTTCGATAAGGCGAGTCAATGCGATCTGCTGAGAAAAACTTTCGCTACTGCGCACGCCCTCAGAATCGATGCCGAAAATTCAAAACTGACCCTTTTTTATATATATATATACATATATATTGTGGAATAAATGAAGTTGTTCTTTACACTTGATATTTTTTATGGTATTGCGATAATAAGTGCAATAAATAATTAACAGTTCGTTTTCAGTTTTTCGTTTAAATAAAACACTTGTCATTGGTTCACTATATTATAATATTTTTTATTTTATTTTAAAAAGATGATATTAAATATATGCAATAGAAATGTAAATGGTAAAATACAACGAATTTACATTTAATATTTTATTTCAAATTTATTTTCTATTCTCGCTTCTTGTATAGTTTGAATTCAAACGACATTTTATGCGAGTTGAAATATGAATAATACAAAAACAAATGAAACTTCGTGTGTTTCCAATTTTAATAAATGTTGTTTTTAAATCGTTGGTTTTATATCATTGATTGCTTAAACGGGCAAATTTAGTGTCAAATTTTCTTCCGGACCATATAATATATGTAGATTCTGTGGTGTAGGATAGATTTAGGAGTCTAGACTGAAAAATAAGTGCCTGATAAGGTATTAAGAACATCAACGTCTTGTCGAATAGCACTGAAGTAAGAGCTTTTATAATCACTGATATAGATGAACTCAAATCCCCCCCCCCTCTGAGTATTTGAGGCTCTCCGTCCCATAGCATTTGGTTACGCCACTGCGTAATGAATCTTCTTACATCGATTTGACCATTTAAGTTAACATATGACAACAATCTCTCGTTCATGCTGATTCAGATTTAGTTTAGCTCCCTGAGCATGCGTTGTCCTCTAGCTTTTCCTTTTGAGATGCAGGGCGCCCTCTGTCGGTCACTAGAAGAACAATAGCGAGGTCATTGCATTATGAGCGACGAATAAAAATTCGGTATCGATCGGGGCGGGATGTCCAACCCTCCTCCTCTTGCTTTTTTTGTCCTCCACTTAATGAATCGATAGCCTCACCACATTAAGGGGGTGCAGGTGGTCTGGCTGGCGCCGGGCTCTCAGATGGATGTCTTCTTACATATGGTCGACGCCACAACCCTTTGACTGCGACCGTCTCCTTTGCAGCGCATGGACATTTTATGTTTTGAGAGACTGGAAATATAGCACTAAAGAGCGTAGAAAGTGTGCCATTTGGTAAAAAATACTCGTCCAAAACAAATTCTTTCAAGATTTATCAAGATGCATTCCATTTAAGAATCAAATAATGGTTCAAACACAAAGAGCAACTTTTTGGCCTGAGTAATGTTACACCATAATTTAAAAGTTTTAGTTACAGTTTTGTACCTTAAATAAATGTAGACAAGACACCCGAACTATCTCGAATTTCAAATCAATAGCATGAAAATAGTCCACATATATGAATGGCTTTATAAGTAAATAACTCACATTAATAAAGATTAATTAGATTTAATGCTTTTAAAGTTAATTATTAAAAGTTGGCTTTAAAAAGTAATGTAGGCTGATTGTCCTTTCTCTGTGTATCCTGGTTATGTCAGCTGTTCCCGGTTTCAAACAGTGCCGCCTTTTTTTTTTTTAAATACTTTTTAGTGTATGTAAATGGGTTTACTTTATAAATAAAAAAATACGAGATTTGATTTAGTTGAATTTTTTAAAAATAGCTTCTGAAGGAAGTTCGCGTCCAATTTTTAATGTGCATAGCTTTTGAAATTCCAATTGTTTTTGTAATTCCTTAGAATATTAATAAAATCTGAGTGTTGGCTCTTGCTTTTTTGATTTAGTATCCAGAAAGCAATATTGTTTTATACCCCTTTCGTAGTATCGAGAGAAACAGGTTGTTTTTCACAAAATCTCATTTTAGTTTGAATATTAAAGCTTTTGACTTTTTTGATGATCATTAATGAAATTATCTGAAGTTTCATTTCATAAAAAGCGGTAAGAAAAAAATATCTTAAAAAATTCAATCAAGAATACCTTCATGTATAATATGTAAATTTTCTCCCTGACTTCCAGATGCGTGAAGGTTCTGAAACTTCGCATTCTTGTCTGTTGTTCTTGATGACAGTATGATGTTTTAACAACTTAATAATGGAATCCTTAATTGCTTGGAATTAATTTTGATTTCATATAGTAAGCCCACTTCCTTCAGTATTTGAGAAAGATTGATTTTAAGATTTCAAAATGTTTAAAAGAATAGATTATGAAATATTAAAAACTAAAAATTGAAAGTGATATAAAAATTTTATACACTTTCATTAGTGTTCTAAATATAACGTATAGTCCATATTTTTGATAATTGTATTAATTATCAAAAGTATGGAATTCAAAACAATAGCCTTAAATTATTAAGCGTTATTGAATATGAAAAGGAAGTAGACACCAAAACATTCTTAAACAAACAAAATATTAAAATGTACCATAAATGATAAAATATTCAAAATTGTACTCTAGTCTTTCTATTAGCTCCTGATTGTGTAATTTTGTTTCGACGTCAATATTTGTGATTAAAAAAAATTTCTCTTTTTCTAACGCTAATAAAATTTAGAGAATAGGGTCTAATTGGTATATAAGAAAGCAAATTCTCGACTCCGTAGTGAGTAAAACAATGGTGTAGGTTTGAGTCATATCTATTTCAAAGACAGAATGTACTTCATCTTAAATGAATTGGGAGGTGTTCAATGAATAACCGTTAGGTTTCCAATTATGCTGTCGTGACTATTATAATTTAACTAACCCTGGAGGGCTTGATGGGGCGCAAGTTCTCCTTTGTGGTTATACTAATAAGAGCATGCTTTTAAACTTTTTGTATTTATTACATTATTTTACCAATACATAAGGAGTCCAGTATGATGACATTTTGAATATTGATGTTCAATTGGGGATCCATATTAAAAGAATAAAAGCAAAATTACAGAATAATTACAAACTAAATTCTACCCCTTTTTTCCCTTTTAGAGCAGTTAGTTAGTTTTTTTCCTTCTAAAATCATCAATTGAATGATTGATTGTCTTGATTTATTTAACTGTATTCATTTTGTTGTACCGATCTGAAATTTTAGATGCAAGATGGCAAGATAACAGGTTCTAGATTTAAAAAAAAAATCAGAAATATTCGTTTTTAGTTGTTAATCCCCCTCTAGCCGCGCTCCCCCGTCCTCTTACAAAATGAGATAAGTAATGCTGATTGTTAATCGATAATTTTAAAAAATTTTTTAATGTACCTCGCATTCAAGTTCGTTGTTCTTATGTGTTGCAATATCAGGGAACTGCGGTTTGTGACAAGCACTCGATTTCGTTCAAATTGTGCCATATTTGTTCCAAGTCCGAAATCTATAACTTTAACCGTTACACCAGAGTCCAGTCGCTGTATAACGCGTAATTTCTCCTTCATAGTCACTAAACTTTCTTTCGTTTTTCATCCATTTTGAAATGTTCACTGTGGTACACTTAAAAAACATTAAGCGTACCCCAAAAACAATTTGCGAATACAGTACGTACTGTGCAGCTATAATCAGGAATAGCGGCAGCAATTGGGGTTTATCCACATTGAAGAAACAATGAACAACTAGTAGAACGCTACTTTTTTCCTGTCACAACTTGGTATTTTGCACACCACACGTAAGAGGATTGTAGCAGACGCTTGTTTCCACTGCCTTGACAATGTTGTCAATGCAAGACCTTGCTTTCCTCAATTAATTACAAAAAAAAAGAAAAAAAGAAAACTAGCCCGGATAGTACGGAAGCCGGATAACCGAATACTCGGGAGTGTACAGTATACTTAAAAACCATTGCTTTGAATTGCAGATCGTGAATGCAATTCTCAGTATACTTTTTCTTTTACTTTGAATTTATTAATATTCATCTTCACATTTCGACTGAAATAAATATAAAATAATATTAATGAATTCTAATGCCTTACATTGTAGTTAAGCATCATTTCAGGAAAAAATATTTCTTTCTTTTGGATTTTTGAAAGTTTTATGTCTCGTAAATTCGATTCTGCACTTCGAAAGTCACTTTTTTTTTCTCTCTCAGCTTATATTTATTATTTTACTGTATGTATGCTTGACTCTTTGTTGCAACACATCTTTCTCTTTCTTCAGGTACGTATATATTTCTTCGCGCTTCTGAATTGACTGCTTTATTTCTCGAGGTAAGATCGACTGTATTTTTAAGGTCCAGTTAAATCTGTGGTATGAGCTAAAGGCAATTTTTTTACAGTTACGGTTACGAAGTAAAATCATGTAACGCTTGCACTCATTTTATTCCTCCATTTTCAACCGTTTTTGACCTTACTTTTTGTTGCTCACTTTTTGTAAGCTTTTGATTAGAATTCTATTTTAAATCTGTATCATTGTAAATAGAAGTTAATATTTGTTACAGACGGACTGTATTTCCCTTATTTTTTCTTATATAGTGCACGGAACATTATTAAAAATCTTTAAAAATCTGCTTATTTTTAATGTCCTTTATACGTGGACTTTAAAAGTGCGTTTATTATTATTATTATTCAGCTGCTTTTTCTTCTTTTTTGAATTAAAAAAAATCATCACGTTAGGTCTGCCAAAGTACATATATAAAAATGCATTTTCTTTACCATATTTGATCTTTCATTTTTATTGGAATGACATTAAGTCAGGGTAAAAGACTTGTCACAATTTAGGGAAATACTAATAGTATAGAAAAGATTTACTGACTTAGATCTTCCATCATCATCTTTTTCTTGCCTAGCTAAGGAAAACATTTCTGGGATGTATTCATGGAAATGGAAATGGTTGAGTTTGTTAAGGAACTTCAAGTCGTTATTGCTTTATTGCTCTAAGTTACTTTTTTTTTGTACTGTGGATGAATTTATTTATTTATTTTTAATATAAGTAATTAGTGTGCAAAAATTATATATTTTTTTCTTGAAAATATACATTTAATTTACTGCGAATTTTTAAAAGTGAATAATTTGAATGGTAGAAGACTTTCAAAAATGAAAGTAAAGCAGTGAACATTGCAAAAAAGAAAAATCACCCCCCCCCCCCTCTTTTTTTTTATTTCGATGAAGCGAGAACTAAAGAAAAGGCTGCCAGTGACATAAGGGAAAGAAATTTAGAATGATTTCTTGATCTCATCAAAAAAAAAAAAAAAAAAAAAACCTTTCTTAGAAAAGGAAAATGTAGAAATTAAATGTAAAACTAATGCATTTGCTCAGCAATTTCAATAAACCACTGCTAACAAAATCTAATGAGTTGTGAAAAGCTATTTTTTAGGAAACAAAACTATTCAATAATTTAGATAGCAAAATTTCTAAAAAGAAACATAACTCTGCTTACCTAGTTAATAAAATTTGCAGATTTTTATTTCTTTGAATTGTTTGCTTTTGCTTTTCTTTTTTCCTTCAGGGAATTGAAATTTTAATGAATTTGCTGTATATTTTTCTTTTTAATACAGCTAATTATTATGTAATAAAGTAATTTTAGATATTCAGAAATGGTTTAGTAACATTTCCAATGAAAACCTTCAGAAAGGAGAGGGGCAAAAAAGCATTTTATGTATCTTCGCTTTAATGTTTGTTGAAAATATTTATGAATTACTAGTGATATTCTATGTTTATGTTTGTATAAAATGAAATCTTTTTTTCCTTCTAATTTTGGAACTTTTATTTTAACACATTGTTTTGGCATAAAAACTACTATGGTAATATTTCTTCCCATATTTTTTCTTCTAAAGGTACTTACTTTTTAAGACACGTTTTAATTAAATCTATCTTAAAATTTTGATTAAACGTATCTTAAAATCTTGAATTAAAAAGACTGGGGGGGGGGGTAAACAAAACTTTCTTGCAAGTGGATCATTTTCAAATCAGCAAAGAACATTTTAAACTTATTTTGAAGGTATTTTGATTATT
>JAPMOR010008478.1:127490-141727 GCA_026543865.1 Argiope aurantia
TTAGTTTTTATTATTCTTTATTGTAAATACTTTAAATCATTGAATCAATTTTTTTAAAACTGTTGTGAATAAATGATACAAAATATATGGAGTTCAACTTTAGTTTTTTGATAGTTAAGTTTTAAAAATATATAAAGAGAGGATTGTTGTCGAGAACACACAGGAGTACAAAATTCCAGAATCCTATCACATGAGGAAATGAATAGAAATTTTATCTAACCGAACGTGAAATAAGTCATGTTTAATAAAAATATGTAAAAACGTGTTCTTTTTTTTTTTTTTTTTTTAACGACGGTCTTTCAAGCATTTACGTAACGAGACCTTCACAATACGTCACGCTCGATCGCGCCTTCAGTGGCAGGTGGTTGAGGTTACTTTTTCCTTCCTCCCCTTCCCTTTTTTGATACTTTTGTTTGCGTGCACAAGCATTACTTTCATAAAATCGCAAGTGTTATGTACTGTTGCTATTATCGCTTGTTCGATCGGTGCATTCCCCCCCCCCCTTCTGCCAGCTCAATCAGTAGAGCCGTATTCATAAAGAGTCGCCATCAATCTATTTACCAGTTACAAGTGTTAAGTCATTGTATTTTTACAACATAACAGCTCTTCTGTTGTTTCAGCTGTTTTGCGTTTGTTACTAATGCTCATCCAACGATTAATTAATTAATACTCAATAAATTTAAATATTAATTTTTTCCCCGCATTAAATATTTGTGTAGAACTATCGTGTAATTTTAAATTATGAAAGATTTACATAGCTTCTCACAGATTCTTCAATTAAGATTGAATCCTAAATGCTTCAATTTCTTTTTTATCTCACACAAAGTGATATATTTTGATTTGTTGCTTGGTTATTAATTAATCAAATTAATAATTCAGATTAAATTTATCTAATAAACTAAATGAATTACTTTTCTTAAGCCAATGAAGTTCTAAAAATAAAATCCAATTAATTCCAATTAAGTTTTAAAAACATTTTTATATACCATGATTAGAGTAAAACTGACCTTTTAAAGGATTAAGTAAATTCGACGCCTCGCACATTTCGCTTGACAATCTTATTCAAGGAGAGGGGGAGAAACGTAGTGTAATGATTAAAAAAAAATGATTTTCTTCTTTTTCTATTGAGTATACTTTAAAACTAGATAACGATTCGCTGCATTGGAATGTTCGAGTCACTGTTTTATGACACTTACGTGAAAGACTGTAAAATCGCTGTTACCTCTTGAACTTCATCGTCAATTAACTTGCACCCAAAAAATTGGTAAATTTTTTCCTCTTTGGCCCTTAAAGAGAGGAGACGATAGTGCGAGAATCTGACGAAACACTTTTCGAGGAGGAGGTGACTTCTTGCGAGTATCTCTTTTATCTGTCGATGTTTCCAAGTGGTTCCGAGTTGCGTTTGTCCTATTCTGCGGCATTCTGGGCAAAAATGGAATTAAATTGTCCTTTTCCCTCATTGAGTGCCTCCTCTGGTCAAGGTTGTGTGCAATATATTCAGTCGCAGTTCGTGATCGCAGTAGTCACTGGAAAGAAACTGTCCAATTATGATCTGAGGTTATATATTGCGAATCTGAAAAGATTATTCTTAAGTTTATGAAATTTTTGTTTTCAATTACAAGACAACTTTCAAAAAATCTAAATCGGGAACTGTATGAAGTTACGTTTTTAAACCTTAAACAGGTAAACTGTTCAGTAAACTCACCTCTTTATTTTAATTAGAGTATCCAAACAAAATCCAACTGAATCATGTATCTTTTCACAAGTTTTACTCTATTCGATAATATTTCTTGATGAAAATTTTTTCAAAGTAATGAGTTCTCCAATTTGGATTTATTTTTTTACGTCCATCCTTTCACATTTACCAATGGAAATGTTCTCCCCTTGACTTTTTAACATTACATGATTCGTGTTTATACTTCGTGGTGTCTCTCTTCCGCCAAATGGCAGCTGCGTATAATACAAGTTTAATATTATGATGGCTAAACCATGTAGGAGATTTTATTTTATCATTCATTGTGTAATTGAGTTTTTGTATTCTCGTACAATAGAATAGGCAGATGGTAAATCCGCAGGCGGATTTGTTCTAAATTTAATTCAGGAGTACAATTTTGATGATAAAAATTTTTACAAAATTTGATATATCTAAATAATTCCACTCCCAAATATATCGTGTTCGCAAGAACTTGGACGGCTATACGTAGACTGATATCGCCCAAAATTTTATGGAAATGAATCGTTTTGTTTACAACAACAAACAACGCACGGAATTTTAATCTTCTAGGTTTTTGCATTTTGGAATGATTGTGTTCATACACAGACAGATCGATATTCGAAAACAGGGAGGCTTAAAAAGATAAATAGAGTAAGATATTGGTAATTATCTCAAGATTTGATGTTCCATCACATCGGCATGATTCTTGCGTGAAATTTAATTGTTATTAATATGCTATGTATAAATGTTTCTAACTCATTAATATCAAACCTCTTCACCAATTTTCTCCTCACGTGTGTCATGAACTTCAGTTCTATTCTACCTATAGTTCATACCTATACCTGTACTTGTATATTTAACCTATTAAACGGGTAATTAACTTATATTCAATTTGTTTTGCATTAAAATATTTCGTCATACCCAGTTAACAGGTAGAGCATTTTGTTACAGTTAGGCATTTTGTATCCCGTATTGCGACTTTTTCATCAGCAGTACTCATACCCGGAGGTTAAGATCTTTTGATCTCAAGAACTTTGTCAAATCGTTCAACGTCAGCGAGAAATTAGAAATCTCAAATGACTGCAATAACTGTTGATAAAGTAATAACAGATTATCTTTTTTCGATATTAGTGCACATGGAGAGAAATTATGAATAACAAAATTAGAAAGTTCTAATATTTCAAATTGAAATGATAATCCAAGATTAAAATAAAAATGAAAAAAAAAATAAATATTTTTTTAAGGGAGGTAGAACCCCTTTACACATTTTGCAAACATTTAAATGACATAATTACATTTTTGGAACACACAGATTTGGAGTGATTCTATGAAATATTCCATACCGATATTTATGCTCAACGGGATATTTATGCTTTAGTAATTAAAATTATTAATTAGTAATATGAAATTTTTCATTAAAAATAGTATTGTGACAAATATGCTTCCGGTTGGTACCAAAACGCGAACTGAAACAAATCAGTCAGGCTTTACCAGCTGGAGGCTTAGAGCCTCCAGCTGGTCAAGTTACTACAGATTTTAATTCCGATTATTTTTTTCATTCTTTAGAGTTTTAATCTCAATTCCATTTTTACGTTATAGATAAGACAAATAAAAAAATGACTTTTCCAAATAGTCTACTGCTGCAAGTATCAGGCTGATGCCCAAAGCTGTACAAATCTATTTAAAATGGTGCTCAACGATATTCTGCAATAAAAAGAGTACAATAATGGGAAATAAAATACTGATTTGGGTACCGATTTCAACAACTAAAGGTATTTTCTATGGCAGCCACCTTTTCAAGCAGTTACCTTAAAAGGCAAAAAAGAAATGTGTACCAGAATGTCGCAGCAAAATTCTGATTACTTGAAATAGCTTCCCAAGACACTTCTGTGGCCTTTAAATGGAAATATATTATTGCATCATCCTATTTGCAACTAAACCCTGATACTGGGTCTGCTAATTGGTTTCTATTGCTTTGGGCAGTTGCACTAACCTCTTTATTGGCTGAAACGAGGAGAAAAGAAATGTCTCAGCCAATAGCTTTCCCAAACGTAGCGGTTAGCTAATGCATTTAGTTGCCTTAGTTTTAGTAATGTTTTTGTACCAGCAGTTGTGCTTGAAGTCTTTTTAATTGCCGCGAATTAGTACGGCTTGGCCATGCCGTAATTTTCATTTTCTGTAACCTAGTAAAACAAGAAACATTCCGAATGGGTATAACTAGAAGAATGGAAAAGATGTTCTGTAGACGCAGTATGCAGAAAAACCATCGCCTTGATTCATAAAAAAAAGAGAGAGAGAGAGGACTGGACCACTAGTGTTTATTTTTAGGGAAAAGCCAGTTTTATGTGCGTTCACAGACGGCCACTTAAAAATTTATCGCTCTGCCTACGGAATTCTTTTGTCTTTACAGTTGTCATTTTGCCTTCAAGTCGATCAAACTATAGATCGTTAAAATGTATTTTTAATGTACGCATTCCAAATCGAATTCCTCTCATGATTTAGTGGAATCTCTGCTGCCTACACAAGACACCCGAAATAGATGGCCATCGGCTGCTGCCATTAACAGATAAAATTCAGTCACTAAATAAAGAACTCATAGAAGTACTTCCTCTTTCTAATATTATCAGTTCTTTAAATCGGTCGTAATTAACAGAAACCGCGTGATAACATGAAATCCCATCGGCTGGAAGTCGTCACACTGGTTCAGGAAATTCACCGTCACGTTCTTCCCTGCGAGTGTATCTTATAATTAAATTAATTGATGTGTGCACGAAACAATACAGTTGACCTATTATCAAAATAAATGATAAGCTATATTTGCATTAATGCATAATCATGATTGACAGTGAATTGCTTTTCACACGTTGCAACCGAGTTAATTATTTAATTTTTCTTTTCCAAATACACAATGTAGAGAAAGTACTGCAATCGAAACTCGAGCTCTTCATGAATCTCCTCAATTCAAACTTCCCTGAATTCGAAAAAATTATATTTATTCATTTAAGCTTGACGGATGAAATTGGTATAAGGTCTGTAGTTGTGTCTAATGGCACTCGTCGTGGTATACGGTCTTAACAATACATTTGTAGATTTCTGTCAAATGTTGAGCAAAACCCCGTTCAGAAGAAGTCTATATGCCCGACTATTTAAACATAATTTTACACGATAACTATAAAACAAAAAGAGTTAGATAAAATTTGTTACATAGATTTAACGTCTGTAACACTTGTCAAAATTTAGGCCAAATATGAGAAAGGATGGGGGGTGACCATCTGTCGGTCTGTACTTTTAGAAATAATATTCTTGCTTTCCAATGGGGCTACGGTGGCCTGGTGGTAAAGTCTCGGCTTTGTAACCGGAGGGTTTCAGGTTCGAGACCCGATTCCACCGAAAAACTGTCGTGTAAGGGGGTCAGTTGCACGTTAAATCCGTCTTGACCAAACGTCCTCCCGTTGGAGTGGTGTGGTGTGGAGAGGGGGGTGCCAGCTCAGGTGTCGTCCTCGTCATCTGACCGCGGTTCAAAATTACGAGGTCCGTCCCAAAATAGCCCAAGTGTTGCTTCAAACGGGACGTTAATCTAACTAAACTAAACTAAACATCTTGCTTTCCAACATAAGTTATCCTATTTATCAATTTTTATTTTTCCGTATACGAAGTACAGTAAATTTATAATCACTATTCTCTAATCGTCCAAAAAATTCAAGCTCTAGATTTTGACGATTCTTCATGTTTCAGAGTTCCATATTTTTAGTATTATGTCTGTCTGTGAGAAAAGATTAACTTAAAATTGCTTTTGAGCTAGACAGATGAACTGAAGCATGTAAACGCGATAACTCAAAAACGCAATGACTTAAATATGTCACATTTGATATGGTGTTGCTGATGTGGTTTTGTGTCAGATTTTTGTTTCAATCGATTGGAGAAAACGCGTCTCAAACAGAAATTTCATTTTTGGATACCGTTAACCGAATGCCAGGGATTAATCGCCAATAAACTCGCCAAAAATGGCTCGATAGATTCAGTAAAAATGCTAAATTCACGCCAGAAGTTAATATTTCGTAACTATTGTATGCCTACTGAATGCTAGGGATTTTCTCGGATAACACTATTATTTGAGAGTATTCGAGACCACTCTAGCTAGTGTACCATTTATTTAATTTTCCTAATTAGAAGAAAACTGACACTATATTGAGAATTTGGCAAAAGCAATTTTTTCTTTTCATCTGTAAAAATCAGCAAAAAAATTTAATCAAGAAATTTAAATGACTCTTAATCAAAACCTCTGATTCTTAAATAATTAAGTCTTTAAAATTATGTCTATCTGCCAGTCACTGGAAACGATAAAGAACAAAATTAAGTGACTACCAAAATTGCTGATTTCCATCGAAGTTAGGATGAAATTCCGTCAACTGAAGTTTACTTGTCCGTGCATGAACGGCAATTCAAATTTAATCCACCTGGCTATCACATTTTCAATATACGATTTAAATATATAGATAACTGGCGTCCTGGCATAAGGGTAGTGCGTATTCCCCGTGATCTGGGCGTCCCGATTCGGGCATGGTCGTTCTTCCTCTGTGTTCTATGTGTGAGTGTGCCCCACCCCCCTGTAAAAAGGGGTTGTGCAAGCGAATGTGACGCATGAAGTAGCTAAGTCGTACTCTTGGCTCCAGTTGGCGCTACCGAAAAAACAAGAGACGCTCACTCGGCTTAAATCGCTGACAGATAACTATCAGCGTGCTTGGAAAGTGGCATAAGTCACAACAACAAATATCTGGATTGTTTATCGGTGTGAAACTGTGGTGTAAAAACGTCGACCCTTTAACTGTATATTCATTTGTATATTCAAATGTGTACAAACATGATAATTCAAAAATGCAAGGAATTACATAAATGAAGTTGTGTTTGCATATCCGTCATCGAAATTGTATGTATGAAATTTGCATGCGATCGTATGGAAGCAAGACGTTCAAAATGGATACACATTTTTGTTCAGCAATACTACGAAGCTCAAAGATGAGTCTTAATATACTTAAAAGTTCAAAGAAAGGATTGGTTTGTATAAAAAATGAATAATAATAAAAATTAAATTCAATAAGTAAATAATTAAATTCAAACTGGAGATTTTATTTCTTTGAAAAATCAAATTTTTGTTAAGAAAGAATACAGAATAACACATGAAATTTGGCAGATAAAAGAAGAGATGCATTATTTTGTTTAAAATATAGTATTGGGTTTATTTGACGTTTTCTCTGTTTTGCCTTTAAAAGTAAAACTGCCCTGCTCTTTTAACATAGTATTTCTTGGAAACTGTCTTTCATCTTGAAAAATATTCTGGCATTATCCATAGAGCGTTTTAAAAATAAAAGCTCAGGTCTATATTATGGTGATGGTATCATTGCTTTCCATGGTCAAAAATCGTCATTTGAAATTCCTGATTGAGTAAAAGTTGAAGAACACTGCCATCGTTGCAACATTTTATCTTGGAACTTTTACTTCAACGGACTTCTTTGTCATGAAGTAAATGAAATTTATCCACAACTCTTGCGTCGATACTTGTTGAAAAGCTAAACTGATTGTCCGTTTTCCGTTCTCGTTAATTTCGATATCCGGTGCGCTTAAAAGTTTTATCTCGGTTCTGTCCTACCTTCATCATCTCGCCCGTTTCTTCCGTCAGACGCCTCCGTTTTGCAGCTAAATTTATCCGGCTGAAATATGTAAGTTTTCCTCCTCCTGATAGGTGTCCCTACATTTTTGTTCGAAAAGCAGGCAAAGAGGGAAAAAAATCGCATAAACATTTCATCTTCCTTATCGTTGACGTCCGGTGTAAGCGTACACCAACGCACGTGCGTTTTGGCTGCTTCCATCGCAGACTGAATGGACGTTCTTTTGGCGTCACGCAATTTCTTAACTGGTAGACTGACGGCAGTTTCTTCCCTGCATTCTCTCTGATACTCACATAATGTGCAATTTTTGTAATTATTTATTTCTGAAATTTGATGCAGATGGTCACTAGGTTTGAAAATCACATACCGAATTTCATTATGTTTGTTGCAGCTTTGAGTTATCACCTTGTAGATTGACTGGCAGTCACCCCTTTATTGGAATGTGTCGAAAATCTGATACACTCCTGCACTCTTGATGATAAAACCTGTATGCTAAATTTCGGGCTTCTTTCTCTGTATGATTTCTAGTTATCGAGTGCACATGCATACGGTCTGATAGACATCCTTTCGGCAGAATTCGTATATAATCAGAATTTTGTATTTAGAATAGAATTTTGATATTTTTAGACTTCATACCGAATATTTCCCTCCATGTGGATCTTCATCGGTAGGTTGACGATGACGACGATGCTTTCCCTTCCTTCCACTAGTCTTTATATGGAGCTGTTATGAGTCATCGCTCCAGTGATATAGCAGTAATAAAAAATAGCTAGGTATTATCTTTGTCTTTTTGTCGGAATATGGGGGGGGAGGGAATGCTAATTACTGTGACATGAGAGACTCATGATGTTTGAAAAACATTTCACAGCACCTTTATCTTTCATGTTCCTTAATATTAATTAGTAACATTTTTCGTACAGCAGATGTGTCAGCAGAAATTCTGACAATATTATCGTCTCTTGAATCGATGGTATAATCCTTTCAAAAGAAAAAAAAAAAAAAAAAAAACTAGGGCAAGAGAAGCTAGTTGAAGGAAAATATATATAGCGGTTTGTTTTTATCACGTGTTATAAAACTTTTAAAAAGAGTTTTGAAATAACCTGTGCGTGTTCTGGTTCTCTGTTAGTTTGAGCTTTTATGATCCTAGTGTTCTTTCACCATAAATAGATCCAGAGAGCTTGTAAATCGTTATTAATGAGGGAATTATTCTATAATTTTTTATAGCGTAGAAATTTTGTTCAAATTTGTAAAGAATACAAGCTTAATAATTGGTATTATTGGCTTTGATATAGTTATTAAATAGAAGAAATCATAGCCACCTGGTTAAATAAGTTAATTCGATGAATCGATTTAACAGAAATTAAATCGATGAGATAAAATCGAATTGATTAATTTGATGATAAATCTAAAAGAATTAATGAAAATTGAGAATTAATATGATTAATCGATTGTAAAGAAATTGCAGACAGTTGTTAAAATACCTCACAGAAAATTTCGGAATAATCACTAGCCAGGAAAAATTTATAATTCCCAACTCTCAAAGAAATATAACTGTAGTTAGGGCAGCAGAAAGAAAAAAGAACGGCCTGTCACGGAAAGTCTTTCTTTCATAAATAACATTTGGTTTATTGTGCAGATTATTCCTTTTTGTGTATTTTAATTCATTTCCGATAAATCTTTATCGTCTGTTGTTCAGCTGGGGTGCATTGTGACATCCCGTAGCTCGTCGCTATGACGACGTGTTTCCATGCCGACCTAACAGATTCTTTTCCTTTTCTCGATTCGTCGCGTCACCTGTTGGCCGTTATTTCGTGGATGTTTGTCAGCCGATTAAAGATTTTTTTTTTTAATTTCCTCCCTTTTTTTTAGCATATTTTTCGTCTCCTATTTTACTTACTGCTCCCGTCATTCTATGTAGTTTAAAAAAGAAAGGGGGAAAAAAAAAAAAAAAAACTCTTGAAATGCTTGGTTGAGAGGGTTAAGAAGGGGGGGGGGAGAAATTTCTCGCTTCCATTTATACGAAAATGCTGAAGAATCATTTGTGTTGGAGGATGTCATTTATTTCGATGAGGCTTCTAGACCCTCCATCCACCCACCTCTCCCTACTTCCCTGCAGCTGCATCCAATTACAGCTCTTCGACGGCTGATAATGTCTGTGTTTTATGATAGCACGCGCTAAGAGATAGTTTTCAAGATATTTGCCGAACCCCTCCCCCCCTCTTTTTTTTCCTCTTCCTTCCTTTTTTTTATTATTTAATTCTTTTACGGCTCTCCTTCTTTAGATTAGTTCGATTCTTATTTTTATCTCTTTCTTTAACTGCATCTCGAGTCCTCCTTTGAGAATCCGGAATTAAAGTTTGAAAAAAAAAAGCATTAAAAAGAGCAGTGCTGACGAAGATGCGTCCTTTCTCCCCACTATTCGTTTTCAGTGAACCGTCGACCGCAGTGTTACAGTGATTACTTGTGCGGAACTCATATATTCTAATCCTCTGATTCGGCAAACAACAAAAGAACTAGCGATTCTTGTATATTCTGTTATATATATATATATATTAGAATTTTTTTAATTGAATTCTTTGTGTATCATTCGAATGAGTTAAGAACCTAGTCTTAATAATTATTCGCGAAAGATCTCATGGGGCATAAACTACGGACAAGCGTGTTTCATTAACGAAAAAATAATTTTAAATTTAGACTTGGAATGAAACCAATCTTAATTCGAATTATAGACGATATTCTAACTTTTAAGTTTTTTGGAAATCTGAAGGACCACACGAAAATTCGAATTAACCAATATATATAGTAAACCTGATAAAAAGAAATGTTGAAAAATTATTTATAAATTAATTTCTAAAAATAAAATAATTAATTCTCCAGATTTTTAATATGAAGCATTTATTTAGAAATAATGAAAAAAGTCCCCTATAATTTTGTATATGTCTCCAAAAACTCGAGCAGATTCAGGAAATATTTTCAACTTACTTTGTTGATTGATTCAGAACATTCGTTTACATTATGGAACGCTTAGAGTACATGCTGAGGTAAGAATCTGTCCTGACAGCCGTGTTCTTTTCTGCGTTTCTTACTTTGTTTTTTGAGATTGAATTTAAATTTTAGGCGGGTTGTTGGATGTGTTGGGGGGGGGGGGGTGAAAGGCAAAAAAGCAAGTGTTTTTCTGCCGTTACTTTCCGTTTATGGTTCACATGATCAGAACGTATGTAGTAGCCAGCGGGCGTGTCCATTATTCTTTTTTTTTTTTTTTTCACATTTTCACAGAATGGTGCGTTTTATCTTACACGTAAGGGCACCAAGTTTGCCGTCGACCGATTAGCTCAAAAATCTGACACAGAGTTTTGCAATGCAAAGATCACATTCAAAAAATTTCTATCTTGTTGCGTGACTGATTAATCATGTTATACATAAAAAGACTGACAGTCAATCAAACCTTTGAATGGATTGAGGTTCACAATTTTAAACAAATCCAAAGTGTTGGCGATAAAACCATATGCTAAATTTCTTCAATCGAGTTGTTTACAATTCTGAATGATCGTGTTCACCTTAACAAGACAAACTTCGGTTTGAGAGATCTCTTGTGAAACCTACTACTTAAGTGCAGACTAAATACTAAATTTCACCAATCTAGTTCGTTTTTGAAGTATTGTGTTTGCGAAGAGATAGACGCATTTTGGAAAATGGCGTTTTGGGGACTCATGTCAGATTAATTGACATCGCGAGATAGAATTTTTTTGAAATGTTCCTTTCTATATTTCATAGACGGGGAAAGATGGGAAGGGTTAGGATTTTAAACTTTCCAAAATGCTTCGTCATGTCTTCTGTCATTTTTTTTTTAAATTTCAGAATAGCCGACAGATTTGAAAAAGCTCATCTATCCTTTGAATAAGAAAGTGAATGTCCTATGAATAAGAATTCTTATTAAAATTCTGTAGCTGAATATTTTTGTATGCGTATAATGGGAAACAGAATAGGTGTATCGCTAATATTTAGCATTCTTTTTTTGTTAATATAGGATTTTTCTGCTTTTGTAGCTGAAAAGATGGATTTTCTGCTCGTAAAGTGTTGAAGAAAAGAAAAATTAGTTTTTTTATTTTTGTGCCTTACCCTCGCAAGTGTTCCTATGGGTAACGGGCAAGAATCTTCTTTCTGCGTCACTTTCCACGAACCGGGAAAACGACGGCACCGGCGGGGATCGATTTATACATGTTTTCTGCCTAGTGACGAAAGCGTAACTAATTGAGGGAGTAAACATTCGAGAAACTGCTTTATAATTTGATTTTCCACAGAACTAGGGTTGCCATATTTGGCCCTACATTAATATGTAACCAATTTTCCTCTCTTCTGTATGGCGGAAAAAAGAAGTGTAAAATACATTTATCGTGAAAAAAATTTGACTTCGGAAATTTCGGTGAATTTCAGCATTTGAGATCTTTCCGAGACCCCAAAAACATTTTCTGGAAATGTGTACTCTTGTGAACACTCGAAAAGCAAAGATCTAGACGAATGGCATTTAGTGTGTGGTCTTAACAGTAAAGTTGCAGTTTTTTTGTCTGCCTCTCCTTATAGAAGTGAACACAATAATTCAAAACTGAAATGATAAGAAAGATAAAAATTAATTATATGGTTTTGACTCTAAATTTGTTCAAGTTTGAATTCCGTTTCGGATCAAACCCGGATGATTGTCTGTCGATCTATATTTTGCGTACATGGACACACGGTGTTCTTGGAATCACAACTATATAGATAAATGCGATTTAATATAAGGTTTTGTTGTCAAAATTAAATTTTAAATATTGGACCTATTTGATGGAAATAAAAATATCAAAATGTTTTCACTACTATTGTCATTATAATAAATAGCAAACAATACACCGAATTGCATTCCAGAATTTAGAGGAGCCTGTGATTTTCCTTAACCTAAATTAAAAAGTATGAGAATTTTATCTTTATGTAACTTTAAGCTATTCATTTAAAATTAAAAAAAATAAATAAATAGAGAAATGCCAGTTGTATGGTTCCTTCTGTAAAAACATGACTGTATCGTAATTTTATTATTCAGTTAGATTTTGTTTCTCTGTTAAATGACATGGAACTGGCTTTTATTGGCTTTAAATAAGAAATTGTTCAATATAATATCATATAGTATATTTTTTCGAGTGTATTGTTAGCCATGTGCTAAAGCAGGATTTTTATTTGTTTCTGTCATTTGATATTTGTTTTCGTTGATCTATTGAATGGTCTTTCACTGTTTCAATAATTTATTTATAATTTTCTTTTGTAACTTCCATATCTCATTGGTATAGAATCCTTGGTGTAACGTACGTTTTTTTCATGATAATTTTTATATATCTGTAACGTACATTACTATCATATAATAAAACCCATTTCAGAAATTCAAGCATCAATAATCAGCTTGTCGTATGCATTGAAAAAAGAACAACGCCTGCTGCCTTGAAAGCGGCTCGAGCGTATCGGCTGGGAAATACCCCGAATGCGGGCTTTTTAAGTTCCGTCCGTTAAACGAATAGATTTATCCCGAGAAGAAAGATTCTAATCACCATTGGAGGTCATACGTACGCCTGCTTTCTTCCTATTATAGCAACGCCATCTGCCGACAAATGTTGAAATTTTCATACGTTACAAAATAATATTTTTTTTTCATCTTTTATTTATTATTTAAAACGATAGTGTGTGACTATAACTTGACGTCATGTTATTAGTATTTTTGTTATATATGTGAAAAAACTTTCTTTTTTAGTGTTTACTTTTGATTTCAAGAAAATTCTAAGAATTTGCTCCATTTCTCAGTTTGTTGGAACAAACATTGTGAGTCAGCAGTTTTTTAAAAAGTCTTTTACTAGCGTTAGAATTCAGCGCATTGTTTTTGCTTGAAATAGGGAAGGTTTCATAATAACATATACAAAGTAGTTGTGAAATAATTTCAGGAAATAATATTCTGAAATTCTAATGGTTGCTGATGAGATTTAATTTCAGGTTATTTTTATACTTATAACTGATTTGTACTTGCGATTTTGTGCAGTTTTTATAAATATTTCGAAAGTAGTTACATAATTTTATTTTTTATATGATCTCCATTAAAGATTTTACTGTTGCAATTCAGACTTTTTTAATATACTGTTTTAAAACTTAGTGATAAATATTTAATTATTTTAGAAAAAATAATTTATTTTATGACCTTCCATGACAAATAAGGAAATAAATTCATATTATAAAAAGCGATTTTTTTAAAAAAAGAAATGCATTTAAAAATGCCAAGATTTTGTTAAAAGTTTTCGCATCGTTCAATATTTGAAGAAACTTTGGCTCAGCTCCAGTATACGGCCTTCGCCAAATTGGCGAGAAATTTGGCGATAAACGATAATTTCTGGTTGCCGTCATCGATATATGTATTCTTCTTTATGGCAACCTAAAACCTTAGAACATATTCAGTACTTTTATGTGTTTTTATAAGGAGCAGCTCACATATACAGCTATTAACTTTTATACACTATGCTTTTAAAATGAAAAAAAATATCAATTATTTTCATGAGAACATATTCAGCATAAAATTAAGAAATCATATTTAAAAATCGGAGCACAAAATAATTTCGCCATCATCATTTAATATTAATTCTGAGCATTTCATTATACTTAAAAGCAAGTGCATTTCGTCATGCTTCATTATACGTATAATTAAACAAATCGTTTCATTTGGATCTTTATCATAAATATTTCAATCCCCCCCTCCCCCTGATTTATGCTCGTGTATTTTGTCAGTCCTAGGATTAAGCCTAACATGGCTTCAAAAATTAGTCAATAATCACAACATTTATCTGAATTAT
>JAPMOR010008478.1:149463-175555 GCA_026543865.1 Argiope aurantia
CCCCCCCCCGCATTTTTCTTTTATGATAATTGTATTTTTTTCATTTGAATATCTTGTATTGGAAGATGTGAAGAAAGGAACCTTTCCATCTCAGAAGAACGATTGTGGGCAGACAATATATGACGCAAGACGGTGAGTTGAAACTTTGGGGGGGGGGGGGCAAAATAATAAATTTGAAACTAATTGACTAAATTTAATTGACGATCACTGTATATCTTAAGATCTTGAGATTTATTAGAAATTAAAATTGAATTGTGGTGGAATGGCGATCATTATGATCCTTGCAGTGGAAGCAAGAGTACCCATGTTTTAGGGAACATTTCTTTAATGATCATATTTCACACAAAACAAACTCAAAACACGAAGACAAGGCAAGACATTCACGCGCACATCTCGTTATTTATAATCGCAGTGCACCATGGAATACGTACCTAATCTGGCATCGCCATCTATTATCCAAAAGAGAAGATAGAGTAATGCAATTAATTCTACTAAGACTATATTTGCATGACAAAACATTATCTTGTCAACCAGATTTCTGCTTAAAAGTGACGCTTATTCGTGGAACAGTTTTTAATTCGTTTTATTTTCGATTTCAGTGCTTAGTAAAGCAATATCCAGGAAACACGTGTTCACTTCCTGCATCTTATCTGGAAAGAATGTGCCTCTGATTTGTTACTCCGCTTTCGTTGAACTGGTTCCGGTTACTGGATCTATTTGCGAAAACAGCTCGTTAAAATTGAGCTTGTTCATAAAACACTTAAAAAAAATTTGGGGATCGAATTGAATAACAAATTTGAATTAACAAAATTAATGTCATAATAAGTCAAGAATTTCTGTTTGCGGATGACATTTCATAATTGTGAGAAAATTTTCGTCGATATATACTTTGAAATCTTCTAGTTTCTTGACTTATTCTATTTCATCCAAATTTTGTTTCATTGGTGTTTTTTCCGAAGAGTTTCGATGCATTTATTTAAACATTTTCTTGAAAGGCAAATTTAAGATGTGTTCGCTAGAGCTTTGATTTGTTTTTAGCAAATCAGTGTTTTATTGCACTATGCAATCTTGAAGTGAAACAGATTTTGTCAATTTCATTTAAAAAATTATATAATAGAATGAAAATGTTGAGTGTCCCAGCATTTGATAAAATTAAAGCGTACAAAACTTTGAATTATCTAACATTCGAATTACTGAAAAAAAATTATCGTTATAAAAATCAAGGAATAATTTATTTTGTCAGGGCTTTGAAAGCAATACTGCTATGTGTCTTTTATATTTCTTAAAGTTGAGTGAGATAATAACATATTTATTTCAAAATTTGTTAAATATTTTCATTATTAGATTTTTTTATAATACATTTTCTGCATAAAAGGTAACAAATATTTATAAAGTATTGATTTATATTAAGAGGCTAGAAAGTAGTAAAGGTGCGGGCTCTGGTATAAAAGGGATATTTTTAATAATACAGGGAAAGAAACTCCAGTTTACCACGTGAGGTCGTATAGTTTAAAGTTCATTTTATAGTAAACTAATATAACACCTGACAAAAAAAAGTTATCTATTGTGGATGCAAATTTCTCTATGTTTTGATTGGATCGATAATTTAAGGGCTTGGACCGAAATATTGACCAGTTTTGTCTCGATTCATCTTGTAATAATATGGCGTAGGACGCCATACTATTACTACTACTACTATTAATACTACGACCCGCCGAAGGCACACTGATCTATCTGAATAACTGGACACCGCAACAGCATTGGCAGGAACTATGATGGAGTTATACTATAGGAGACATGATCCGTCATTCTGGATGATATTACACAGCTTTAGTGTTTTCCCAGAATACTGAATTAATTTTTAAATTTGATTAAGCTTTGATTTTGTAAACCAACTGATAATGAATTCGACAGCAAATTGGTTTTATGATTCTGTAAGATTTATAATGATAGTTTAAATATATTAAAAGGTAGTAAAACAAGTGAAATAAAAATAAAACTCTTTAATTCATCTGTGACAGTGTATTTTAAAAACCGTTTACATTAATGTTGTCCTTTATTTGTTATGAAAATAAAAGTAAAGACTGCAAATTTTAGTTGGAATATTGTCCTCGCTGGAGCGACATATCTGTCAAGTGAGCGGATCTGTGGATCATTCTGAAATGCGCGTGTTGCAACTGATAAACAAATCCTTCGCTTCAAATAAGGAAATGTTTATGCAATTCCGGAGTGAGCGTGTATCAAAGGGCCGTCAACAGTCCGCAGCTCTCCCCCGCCTTTAAAAATAACCGCGCTGTTTTTCGGAGAGAGATAGCGGATCCTAAATATAACTACCCTCCCCCCTTTGCTACTTTTCCCTACGCATGCCACTACGTTTTGAGAAGAAATGTAGCAATTTTGAGCTGTCTTTGCGAAAAGCTACTTTCATCACAGAACGGTTTGGGACCGTTTCAAATGGGTGACTCCTGCCTGTGAAATCCATTTTCTGGCATTTTGATCTTCAGTGCGACTTAAATTTGAAATTTGCTAAAAGATATGCCATGGCGATAGCTCGTGAGAGAAACCTGCTTTGTGTTGAGAGAAATGATTTAAATTGATTCAGTATAACGTGATTTTGAAATATCTATATTTGTAAAAAGCCAGCGTACATGATACAGGAATTGCACTTATTACTTATTAGAGAATGGCAGCAGTCAAATGTAAACAAATATTCCAACAAATTTCAAACTGCTTTGTTAAACGTTTCTACAACTGCATTGAATCCAGCTGTTCGTTTAGCTAATTAATGGGGCTGCAAAATATTATTAGAAATTTTTTTAAATGATTAACCGTGTCATCAAAAAGTCCGTTCAATCTGAGGAAAAAAGACATGAAAGAGATTTTAAAAAAAAAAAAAAAAAAAAAAAAAGGCTTCAAACAAAGTTTAATCGGGCACAAAAATAGGCTTAACCGTCGCCAGATAAGTAATAGTTTTGATTTTCCAACATATCTTCCAAAAAATTATCTTGCACAAAGATTCTTATGTATTATCTTAAGACTAAAAAATTATTTTTTTAATGAATTAATTTCATATGCGTATAACTTTTAATCTTATTTTAAATAACATTTTTAATCCTATTTGATTTATTTGACCATCCATAACAAATTTTTTTTAATGCTATCATGAAATTTAGACTTCTGTCAAAGCATTCAATCCTCTATTTTTGTTTATCATTAACCTGTAGTAGGATTTTCTCTTCCCCTTTTATTTCGTAATATATACACTTTTCAGTTTTGCAGTAGACTGATTCAATTGAATTCATGTTTTTCAGTCGTATCAAGTTACAAGACGAAATGTTTTTTTAAATACATTCCATATTATTTTATAAATAAAAAGTCAATAATTTATAAATATTTTATAAATAAAAAGTCAATAATTGCTCCCCAAAGGCGGCTTTTATTAATTGAGAACTACTTTTTAAGTAAAACAATTTGAAAATAAATCAAACGTGTCTAAAATGATATTCTTATTGAAAAAAAAAATGAAATGAATTGAAAAAAAAAAGTTGAAAATAAGAGAAAAGTGCGTATTATTATACATTATTATTTGTTCCCTTTCATCATTTGCTTCGAAGAATGCATTTCCCGTAGACAATTTCCAAGCAAAATTTTTAGAAAATTAATTACCTATTTATCAATATAAAAACAGTAATTTAAAATGTGAGCAATTTATATCCTTTAAATTACTTTTTCTCTAATAAATTCGTGAAGCGTGCAGTTCAGTCTCTAAACATATATAAAAACCAGTACAGAGCCTTCTATTTTAACTTGACTCGCTACCGGCAACTTCTTCTATGACTCACTGGGCCGCGACCACGTTCACATTCTACGTGGCTTGAGATAAATGGAGAGCTTAGTACTCGATAAAAAGTGATAAAATACGTATTATAACAGTTAGTTTTGTTATAAAATCTTTGTCTTCTGGTATTGGCGAGCAAAGAAATAAATAACTTCATGGAATTCCGGCCTATCCAGCTTTTTTGTTATCCGGCCTGCCTTTCCGCCACAAAGGGGCGGATACTCGGGAGTGTATTGTATATAGTTAAATGTAATGAATTAAATTTTCATTTTGTAGAATGTATGTTAAAAGAGATTGACGAATAAATGTTCAAACCCATCTGGTTATTACTGGGCTTTTGAATAAAATATTTCGAGAACGTCACGAGTAAATTTAATTTATGGTCTTGGCGTCATAATTGCGTGTTTGTGCCAAATTTCGAAGCTCATTGGCCGGAAAAGGAACTGAACACAAATATATGTATATATGCCATATTATGTATATATGCGAGAGAAAATCTATGATACTCAAAATTATTATGAATATTCAAAATTATTATGAATGATAGTGTGGTGACAAGCTTATAAGCCAGTAAACAACTATGCTACCCGAGCGATTGCTTTTGTATGTAGTCATGTTACTGGGCTGTGAACCACTACATCCCAGGTTCTATCCTCGCTCATTTCAATCCGCCACAATAGCTTTATTTTCATTTCCAGTTTCATTTCTCTGCCACATGTCCGAATCCAAAAAAATCGCAGTTTCTCGATGTCCTTGGCATATCCTATCGAAGTGTAACTCTTTCCTGAGTGCAAGTGGGAGCTTATTTCCAATGTATTTTCTCAACGCGAGAATTTTATGCGTGGTACGCTATCAAGCGTCCCCTAAAATTTGGTAACAAGACACTTAAAAATTGCAAACGCGAATTGTAGTGTCCGAAGCCGTCGAGAATTGGATAATCTTGTAATTATGTCGGACGGTGAAACAGTGAAGAAGGATAGGAATCAATTTCATCTTACACGGAGTTAGACCCCCGGGGGGGGGGGGCACCTCGAAACGAGGATGAAAGGCTTCCGGTATGGTGATTGGATCTCGCCACTCTGGAGGGAACATTAATAGGAGGGGGATCTAACTCCTCCCATCGATGACGGGACGTACTTCCTACGGGAAGGGTTGTACTGTGGCCGGTGATGGCCCTTAGGACTCAACCACAGTTCCCGCCAATTGCTTTAGCGGCGGTTTGGTCATTCAGTTCTATGGTTTAAATCCGTGTGCCTTCGGGCGGGTCGGAGAGTTAGATGGTTGACTTACACGGAGTTAAACGAATCTTTATAAGATGCATAGAAGTGGAAGTGACCCAATTCGAAAAAGATGACTCTTTATGAGGTGCTCATTTTTTACCTTGAAGTTCTACAATTTCGTCCGTCAGTGTCCGAAGCAATTATTACCAATTTTCTGAAAAAATTAATTGTATCGTGAATCTACTTACTACTACTACAGCAATAAAAAAAAAATGCATATTCTATCTTTTTAATATCCCCACCCCCTTTTAATGGTCAGATTATTTAGGATTGTTCTTTGAATTAGAATTATACCTGATTCAATTTTTACTTAGAAAGGTACGTGTGCGCAATATATTAACGAAATAATCCTCCTTCCGACAGGAATTTACTTAAATTTCATACTGCTCAGACGCAAGCTGGTTCGCAGTGTTGCTCCCTTTGCGTGTGGAAATGTATGAGTAGCATCCAACAGCCTTCTCACCATTGAGTGAGGGGCCACTTCAGTTCACTTCGGCGGGTGATATGGAAGGTGAAGTGCTGTGATAAGAGTGAAGAATGCTTTGTCCCGCCCCCGTGGTATTTTTGGAAAGACTAATGACGTGGGAAAAAATCCTTCCTTCCAGCGCTTGTTTCTGAAAATCGCAAGAGTTGAGTGCCAGTGATTCAGCTTAATTGATGTTTATTATCCTCGCTACCTTGTTTATTTCTTATCCCCAATGCATGCGAAGGAAGTGCCTTGAAAAATGGCCATTTAGTGGAGCTTCTGTTTTTAAAATTGTCTCTAGTTTCGTCCAAATATGTAATTATTTAAACGATATTTGTGAATTCTTTATTTTGACAAAGGCTTGTATTGTAAATAAACTGAATGAATTTTCGATATTATGTTTTCAAAAGTTTTTCTTTTATTAAATCAATCTTATTTTGTAATCAATTTATTGTACTTTTAGTACCTTTTTTTAAAATAAACATTTTTTTTTTCTTCCTCTACAAGTTTTAGATCTCGACTTTATAGAACGAGAGAGAGAGAAAGAGAGTTAATACCGAGTTGTATTTTCACTTACCTGCTTTCAAAATAAGTGGTCTATAAAATTTCTACTATTATTAAATTTCTATTGTTTTTACCAGATACTTCCACTGTTAGATTCGAGCAGTTTATATGCTTAAACTTACTTTTTCTATAATAAATTCTTGAAGTGGGCAGTGCAGTATATTAACATATATAAACTACCAGTACCGATTCTATTTTAACTCGACCCGTTACCGGCAACTGCTTCTATGATAAAGCGGGTCGCGTTCACATTATACGTGAGATAAATGGAGGGTTTAGTACTCAATAAGAAGTGAGAAAATACTTATTATAAGAATGTGGTTTGGTACAAAAACTTTGTCTTTTAGTATTAGTGGGCTAGGAAATGAGAATAGAACTCTGGCCTATCCGATTATTTTTGTTATCCGCCACATTAAGTCGGATATTCGGGAGTCTACTGTAAATGCTATTTATGTGCAGCTAGTGAAATAAAACTGTTTCCTTTTCCTGTCTGACTCCCGAAGAAAACGCTTTTTTTGTGAGAAAATGTTAATTTTTGTCATTGAATGTTTTTTTAAAATTCTTTTATGCAACATTAAGTGTCATGATAAACAGTTAATGGAATGCCTGCTTATAGGGATGCTTGCATTTTAACACCCGATTTTAAACGTAATGTATTTCTAACTTTTAAATGTTAAATTATAGACTGCAGCTCAGTGCGTATTGTAATCATCAAATAAGCTACGCAATAGAGACTTGTTAGTATTATTTTAAATAGTGGATAACTGAGCATTACCTACTGGCGGCGCTGATTCAAGGGAGCTAAAAATATTCTACATTGACCTTATTTTAAATTTGAAAAATATTGTAATAATAATTTTAAATTTAATGAAATAAAGATATGACTATAGTTTATTACAAAGTAGCCATTGATACTTTATATCTCACAAATGTACATAGTTTAAAGAAGTATTCTTGCAGATACAATCAATAAGAAAATCGTAAATTATTTGGGAAATGGAAATTATCAACCTTGTCTACCACAAAATAGGTACTTGCGCTGATATTAATAGCAGTCGCAGTTCTTTACTAAAAAGCGCTATATCCAATCATATTGAGCGCTATATCCAATACTCTGAGCTCTTTATACAGCGAACTACTCAGTGTAAAGGCTCCAAAACTGGTGAACATACTATTCAAGACATGGGGAAACGGATTATTCGAAATATGTATAGAAACACCTAAAGATGACGCTGTACAATAAGAAATAAACCGAAAGGACTCAAAATACATATTTGTAACACATTTTATTCGAAAGTATCAAACATTTTTTTCACAATGACCTTAGCAATACAAGGGAAACGGCTCAATATTTCTTCTAGATGTGATATCTGCTTTCTGTGGATAGCTTGTTCTACTGCGGATCGTAATGGGTCGATTGAGATGAGTGATACTGTCTTTCAAATCTGCCAAGGTTACCGGACGCCCTCGATAAGCAAGATTTTTTAAGTATTCCCAAAGCCAAAAATCATAGGGATTAAGAATTATATAACGAGATGTTTATGTTGCCGGAAACGCACGACTCTATCATTAGTAAAATGTTGCCGAAGAAACTGTTGTATACAGAATCCAATGTGGGGAGGCGCTTCGTTTTGTATAAAGGTAATTGAATCAACACATTGGCACTGTTATATTTGGGGTGCAACAAAATTTTTGAGCACATTCTGGTCCTTTGCGTAAATTCTCAAGTCGACAAAACGCTCGAAGTGCAGCTGCAACATCTCTTTTTGTTTTCATTAAAAAAAAAAAAATCACAAGCAAAGGGCGAAGCCATCACTGATAAGAATGACATTTTCCCAGCTTTTTCCTTTTAATGCCTAGAACAGTAGCAGCAAATCAAGGGTTCATGCAAATTTTTGTGCGTATAGTGCAAAATTGCAGTTACAATGACAGTTTCAGTCTCTTACTTTTTCTTCTTCAAATCAGCATTTTTTAAATCTTTTTTTTTTTTTTCATTCAGCAATAAAAATTAGAAGGAAAAAATTCCATAACGCAAGTTTTTTTTTCTTCTTCTGATTATTTGCGTCATTTTAGCATGTTTTTTGTTGTACAGAACCATCTGTCGGTGTTTCTGTAACTAATTTCCCCCCCGCCTAATCCGTCTCCCTATGTCTTGAATAGTCTGCGCAACAAGTTTGGAGCCTGTGCACTGAGTAGTACGTTGCATAGAGAGTTCAGAGTAAGGGTGTTTTAATTTTGATCACCTTGTACTAGAAAATGTAAAATATAGTTATTTTTTGTCTTTTCTCTTCTCTCTCTCTTTTGCTTTTCGATTATTTTATCGGATAAGTGTTTTCATTGACCTTTAGGTATTAAACTTAAGTTTCTAGTAATTAGGTTCTAGTATTAAGGTTCTACTAAGAGAATTGGAGGGGGGAGGATTTAAATACTTCGACTTAGGACGCACCATAGAGCTGATACATAAATGGAGGAAGCTAGTCGCTTGTTTCTAGTCTAAACAAGTGTACGCAACACGAGCCATGTGACTTGAGAGAAATCTGACCTTTTTTGGCGCCATATCGCAAATCTTGGCATACTCAAAAACTGCCGCGCAACATTTTGCTTCCCGATATTGGGTCCGGTCGGTTTTCATTTCCGGTTAACATTTTATATATAAAGAGAGAAACATATATAATTCATTCTTTGAAAACAGAGCAAACAGGTTTCGAAAATAATATTTTCTTTTTTACATCAGTAGCCGAGATTGTTGATTTAAATTATGTTTACTTTTTTACTTTGTTTTTGTGCATTAATTAAAAGTGAGTATTTTTCTTCTTTAAGTAAACATTTTATTTCTTTTCTTTACGTAAAAACATCTTTTAATTTTACATTACATGTTCAAATACTTTTTATCATTATCTCATACAGATTAAAAAAAAAACTTTTTTATAATAAAAGCAGATTATAAAAGTGACCCAAGTCTCTTTTTTCTTGAATAATATTTATTTTTGCATAAAAAGTGAAAAAGATATTTATTAAAACTGTTAAATTATTTTGAAATAATTTAGAAAGGGGGAAAAAAACAATAGCTCAGAATCGAACCCAGATATCCTGAATGCTACGCCAGTGCCCTAACCACTACACTACTGGAGCGCTCGATGGGGTAACACATTATTAGTATATAAGCTAATTTTTAAGTTTTAAGGTTGACTATTGAGTCTTAATATTTTCTTTAATAAACATTCTAAATATATACTATACTAGTACAAATTCTCATTCCGAACTCAGTTTTAAACCTCGTGGCTTCTCATTGTTAATATCAGTTTTAAATATTTCGCTTCTGGTTTATATTGTTGGCGGTAACTTTGCTTCTAATTACCGCAGAAACAGAATTTAATCATTTTTGGCTTTTAAATGTGTTGATTTAATACAAAATAATAAAGAAATTCGAAATTTTTACGAAAACGGTGGTTTTAGGGTATGTGCATATCGCAAGTTATTAATCAATATTAACATTCAGACAAAATTTTTATCTGTATAGATAGCATTTCTTTCTTTAATAGTTTGTATTTAGAATATCCACTAGTTTCTTTTTATATCTTAATTAAAATTTATAAAAACATGCAATTACTGCTAGCACATTTATGAAATTTTACTATATAACATTTTCAATAAAACCTAAGTTTTAGTTTCACTATTTCATTCACAATGATTATTTAATATCTTTCACGGTATAATACGATTCGAATATTTATAGTAAAAAGGAAAAACATATTGGAAATAATAAGGAACTTTATTTGCACTAAAATAAATACACAATTATTAATCCTTCAATAATGCTTATGTAAACACTTGTATTGGCGAGAAAAATCACGCCAAGCTTGCAGCCAAGCACTTGCAACACATTCGAGATTAAAATAAAGCAAGTAACAAAATATAATGCATTTACATCAGTTTAAATGAAGCTTAATAACAAATTAAATAAATTTAATACAATAACTAAACCAAACTATGAAATATTATTCAGTTTTAACACCAAAATCACTGAATGATGGTGGTTGCGAAATTTTAAACAGACTTAAAATGGATATAAACAATATGTTTATTGTACATACCTGTGAAATGATACAGGACTATCCTTAGAAACTTTTTCTTTGCATCCAATTGCAGAGCAATAGTTAACCATGGCTTAAATAAGTTTTAAATTCCAACAGTTAAAAGCGAGAAAAAATCTGCCATTGAAATATAATGGGAAACGGAGAATGCGGTTACAGTGAGCACAAATTCTGTCCACAAGTCACGTGATTTTATCTTGTCCTACACCAAAGTAGGGTTGCACTCCCTCTATCAGTATCTCAGCTCTATGGGACGGGCGCTCAAATAACTTTCATACTTCGAATTTTACTTTTTCAGGACTTATACCAAAGTTATTGATTCTCAAAGCAAAAGATTTTGTTCCTTTTAACTTTTGTTTATCCCTTTCCTTTCGGCTCGCGCTTTTAATCTTTGGAATTGAATTTTGTTTTTAATGGTTTTTAAGTTTGCCTTTGTTTCGGTTTTATCCTTTTTCATTTTTCAGTAAGATTTTAGAATTTTGAAACTAGACTTCCTCTATTTTAACTGCATAGTTTTTAATATAAATTATTGCTTATTTTGAGAATAGAGTTGAGTATCTTTGACCGATTTTCGGTATTTATTTTTTTATTGGCTTCAGTGGTAAATGCTCCATAATGTTAGTTACAAATGCTGACGTTAATTCTGTTTAATTTTGCATTTATTAGATATTTTAAAAGTTCAACATTTTTAATTTTAACATTTTTAATTATTTTTTAAGAAACTTGACATGGTACAGCATAAACTCCTGAACGGAAGGGGTGGGTGGGTGTTATTCTTTTGACCTGGGTTTATTATGATAGCAGACATAAATGATTAACTGATTTTTAATCCCATAAAACAGCAAGATAGTTATTTTTGATTAAAACACATTTTTATATATAAAGGCGACACTCTAATTTTTAATATATATTCATTATTATATTTCTATTTAATGAACAAATAAAACTTCTACTCGACTTTTTAAAAAAAATCTGTAATTCACTTTTTGAATTCATCTTTTTTAGAACGCTTTTCCGAAATAAACAACAACAACAATAAATAGAATTTCCTCAGAAAGACTAGTTTTTCTGAGCTTTTTGTGACTAACTTTGATTTACTTTTCGGTCCATCTTTACTTTACTTTCCTCTTTTTTTTTTTGCTTCTTCTTTTTCTTTTTTTTTTTTTTTTTTTTTTTTGCTAAGCTTTAGGGACGTATCTCGTATTTTGAGGGGATGTAACTTAAGAGGTCGGAGGTATATTTAGACACACAGGATTGATGTTGACGAACTTTTAGTAACTAAATTATTCATGAGACCTGGATGAGTCATCCGTCTATTTGTCGCGCTTGAAGGAAGAAACCCGTGATAAATAATATTTGCATTAAAGGGAACACAAATTGCCGCATCGGACCCTTCCACGAGCTTCAGGTTTGATAAAAAATATTTCCAACCAATTTGACCTCTTATTATTTGGAGGCAAGTGACCACTGTTAATTGGGATTAACATCCAGTTGTTCATTGCTTGGTTGCAGTAAGTTTTGAATGGGCCAGAAATGTCCCTGAACAGACTGCATTCGATGATTGGTATGAGGATGGAAGGCAATCGCGCTTTTATTTTGGCCGTCTCAATAGTCGCATGATTTTCGTAATTATCAAAGAGTAATAGAGTAGGCTTTTATGGATTTGGTCTCGCATGATGATCGAAAAAAATGAAGGAAAGAAGGCTTTTTTGAAGATCCGGAATGATTGCTTGTGTCGCATGAAGTTCCGTTTAATTTCAATACTTTGTTCACCTTCGGAAATACGAACAGAAAGAGAGCGATATTATCTGAAGCAATCAATGTAATTATCGTTTTCTTTAAATTATAGCATTAAAAAGAAATTTATTTGTTAAGAAATTATTTGTAACCACTTTTTAAATAATTATTTTCATATAAAAATTGAACTGTTAAAATGAAGGGTTGCTGGTATAATATCCAATAAGTGTTGCTGCTATAACGTGATTTCTTATATTTGTGAAAAACTCTACTGCAGCAGAAAGTTGACCCCCACTATACAATGTATTTCGATCAGCTACAAACAGCAAAGTTACAGTAACAGATCAAAAAAGTTTATATTTATATAAATTCTTTTTTTTTATGAATGATTTTTTTGGAAGGATCAATTATCTCTAGATTGACTTTTTCTGAATAATTTAAAATTTAAATTATTCAGATTCAAGTATTGCAGAATTTCATATATCAAAACATAGATTAAAGTATGCTTGAAACGCAGAGATATCTTAATTCATCATTCCTTTTGGAGTAAACTTTTAATCTAAAGACGGATGAAAAAAAGGAGTATTTACTTCCGGCTTCCAAGCTATGTTTATCTGTTCAGATTACAATGGCTTTTCAAATTGGAATGGAAATACCTTGCAGTATATCATATGATCGAAAGTCAAATAAAGATAGTCCACATAAATTCTCCCAACATGAGAGAATTATCTTAAATCAAGCATTTTTAAATTTTTAAAAAATCAGAAATATTGCTCCTCTGACCGGGCCAAGGAAGGAACAACACATCATGAAGGCCAAAGATACAGCACAATGCAGTTTTACTTTTAAACTCCATAACTTATTTTTAGTAAGGAATAGAAAAAGCAGAATTTGCACACAAGAAATTATTAGTCCTCTAATAGTATACTTATAAAAATTATAAGTATACTATTAGGGGTATACTATTATACTAAAAGTATTCTATTATTCTGAAAATTATAATTATTATAAAATAAAATTATTTCTTAATAATATCAAACAATGTTATGAGACTCAAAGTAACGTTTGTTATATTTACTTTTTAATGGCGAAATTAGAAAAATATTTTTATTTAGCGCAGTAAAATTTCTTCCGATAGTAAGAAGCTAAACTTAGCAATTAATGGATGATTTTTATGTACTCTTCAATACACAAATTCTTGAAATCAACATTCTACGAATGCGCATGTCCGGTTATTTATAATGTCAGGAAATCAAAACCCTTAATAATTTGATTTTGTCGAAGTCGAAATTGATTGCCGTGTGTTTGCATGTGCATTCTGTGCGTTTAGATAATTTAGTTTTCCGCGGGTGAAATATGAACTGCATGAATATTTGTGAAAACCTGACATAAATTTTGTTCTTTGCAAAAAGTGGATACCAGCTTTCTTTAATTTAAGTAATATTGATAAGAAAGTAGATAATTAAAGCCGGGCTTGGAAAAATACGATAACTTATTTTAGTTCTATTTTAATTGTCGTTATAGGCCGTTTAAATCTTTTGTTGCCACTACTTTATAAGGAATTGAAGATAAGAAGAAATTTTAGTTTTCATTTTAAATGTTGAGAAGTTAGAAATATTGAGCTTTTTGGCAACAAGCCAATTAAGAGTTCTTAATTCCTCAATTTTGTTGTATGTGTATTTACTTTTGCTGTGGATTTACTTATGTGGTTTAATATCATTTTCCTAAAAAACATTTTTATAAATCCTTTTAATGTAAAACGATGTGAACTTTTTGTGTAACTCTTCTGAAGATGGCTTGTATATTTTATGTATTCTTTTCAGTTCGTTGAATGATTACTGGCTTAATTGATTGTACTTAATTATTATTTTTTGTGGTTTTCTTTCCGGATGGATGATCATTTATACCAGTGTATTCTTAAATGCTCTTATTTGACTTGTTGCTATATTAGAGGATTGAATTTTTCGTTGTATGCGTGTCTCTATGCAGATGCATTATTCTAATATATTCAGAACTTTATTTTATTAAATTTTCATTTCTTATCAGTGGTTGCACATTTAGAAGCAGTATTTTAAAAAATAAATAATTAAAAGAAAAAAAAGTTTTGCTCTTTAGTATTCTAAAAGTATATTTTAATAAACTTAATTCATAATTATAACTATTTTTATTAAATATATGGTTATTTTTCTAATATTCTTAATGGCATCTCTGTTTTCTTTCTGCAGAAGTGACCTCTGCTCAGTCCGTCCGTCATGCCATGGCCATGGTGAGCAGCCTCGCAGCCATCAAAGATTCCCGGTGGCTCCAGCTTGAAGTGTGCCGGGAGTTCCAAAGAAACAAGTGCTCCCGCTCCGACACCGACTGCAAATTCGCGCATCCTCCCTCGCACGTCGAGGTACAGAACGGCCGCGTCATCGCCTGCTACGACTCCATCAAGGTAACCCACACCCAACCTCCCTGAATTTTTCAAGGGGGTAACTGTGAAAAAAAGTCTTAAAGGTCGTTAATTCGAAAGCTGTTAATTCCCATTAATTCGAAATATCAACTACTGAACTACTACTACTATAGATAGTCGAGTGATTGAATTCTTGGATAGCCAGAATTACAGAAATTAGAATATGCCGAAAAATCGCTGTTTTAATGGTTTTTGTAGATTAATATGCACTGAATTTATTGAGGTGAAACGTAAAAATTTTAATTAATTTTTATCGAAAGTCTAAAAATTTAGATAGTCTTTTCTTGGTGAGCATCTAGAAAATAACTACGAGCCCAATTTGGCAGCTTTAGTTTCTACGATCTGTTTTGTGATGACTTTTTCATCGTGCATGTCGCAGCTGCACAACTGCGACGTAACTTTCGGTGACTGTTGATTGCATGAGAACCCTCCTACTTATATATCTCTAAATTATATTACGCATTATACGACATGCATGGTTAAATAATTATTCAAAACACATCACATCCAGACCACTGAACAGAGAAGTAACAAATTGGGTTCGTAATTTTCCTAAAAAACATGATTTCACTAAATTTAAAGTTTTAATTTGATCTTTATTTGAAATTTAACAAATTTTCAGCATTGTCCCTTATTACCTTCTGGATTTATTAGTGCGCAAAAGAAATCTTTGCACCATTAATAATACGAAAATACACTTTTCATTGATTGGAATTTAATTTGCCTGCTCAATATTCTTTTACAATTTTAATAAATTTTAAAAATGTTTCGAAGTGTATTTTATGATAATACACTTCATTGTGTTGTTTATCAGGTTTAACGCACATGTTACGAAATTATATTCATATTTTTTTGTGAACGCTAACACTTAAATACGATTAAGAAGAAATTGTAAGAATAATTAACGAATAAAGTCTAAAACCTAATGAAGCCTTATGAAATTAAACAACTTTTGTTTTGATTTTAGAATTTTACCATTTGATTGATCTTTAATGCTATATTTGATTCAACAGCAGTTTGCTGCTCTCTGTCAGCTTGAGTGTTTTTCTCGGTGAATAGTGGAAAATCAAGTATAAGGATCTGCTGTCTATTTCGTTTGGGAAAACTGACTTCATGTGTATTTTCTCATAAGTAGAGAAAAAGCACTTTAATCAATAACTAATCTGATTTTGAGATTTGGATAAATCTATAAGTTGCATGAAAGAGAGGGAAATAAATAAATTTTGCTTGACTGTTTTTAAATACGACAACTCAAAAAGGTTATAATCTAGATCGATGAAATTTGGTGCGTTATTTTTGCACCAAAACTGCAGATTTCTGTCAATTTTCGAACTAACCCATGTATAAGAGCTCTGTCTCTATGTGTATGAACATTATAACTCAAAAATAGAAAGAGCTTGAAGGATGATAGTAATACTTGTTTTGGTACTAGATCCTTGTCAAATTTTAGACGAAATCGGAATATGAGGTACTCATCTATCGGTCTGTGCATTCGAGTACATATGAATTCAGTAACTCAAAGTCGCAACAATGTAGATCAATGAAATTTTGCAACCCGAACTATATAATGTTATGAAAGCAGTTTTCATCGCTTAATATAAAATGCTATACACGCCATGTGACTTAATTGTACGAGAAAGTGTTTTTTATATCCTTGCCTTGCTCTTTCGAAGCTGAAGATGCATGGTTTCCCTCAGTAGAAATCAGTCATTGTCTAGTATTCCTCAGATAAATGAAACGCAATCGAGCGTTACATTATCATATTTCCTGGTAGATCAAGCTGATTGTATTATCAGTCCTCACATAGCATGATATCATCTGAATCTTTCAGGATAATATCAGATTTGGAGCCTTAAACTCTGTACCACAATTCTAATCATTCACTTATCAGTGGATGATTTTCGACTAAGCAGACTGCCTAGGGCCAGTGAACTGAGAGGTGACCGCAGGCAGGTCGATGAAGAAACTGTTATGGGTCTAGTTGTCAAGTAAATCAATTTTTAAAGAGTATAAATTCTGTCAATTATAAAATAATAGGTCGTTTTGTCAAATGTAATTGCTGAAGTTTGTATCTGCTTCATTATTTAACACTAAACCAACCGGCATTTCACCGATACATTGGAATTGCCATTGGAAGCGGTCATTTGACCCGCTCGTGGTAGCTTTAGTGTTAACTATCTCTAAATATAAGCACCAAGCATCTGTTTAAATATAATTTTATATAAGTTACGAATCATAGTAAACAAAAAGCGTACGCTTTCATGAAATTTACTAACACACACACACACATGCTTGCTATGAAAAACACGTCAAGATTTTCTGAATTAAGATTGAGAGAAATGATCTAATAATAAATTATTTTATCAGTTTATTAATGTGAATTAACCCTTTAAAAAGCCATTTTTTTTCTAGTCATAGTATATTAAAATATTTGTAGGATTGAGATATAGGCTGAAGAAAAGTAATTCCTTTAGCTTATTAGAAAAATTTAATTTGATTTATTATTTGATTTGATTAATTAATATTTAAGTAAGTAATAAATCAATATGCATCTTTTTGTGTGAGATAAGAAACTGAAGCATCTAGGATTTCGTCTTATTGAAAAATTTGTAAAAACTTATGCCAACATACATAACTTCATTCAAAGATTCATGAATTTGGTGATGGTGGGGATATTTCCCATGTCTTAAGAAAGGTTTAAATTGGAAAAATATAGACTTCAAAATCGATTTTATTGAATTAAGATTAAGAAATAAGTTTTACTGGACTCGCCATTTCTACAATTTGAATGAAATAGAGTAAGTAATATTTGCGAAAAGGAAATTCCGTATATAAGCTCGAGCAGCCAGTTATCAGATCAATAGAAGTTCAGAAAAAATGGTTTAAGTGGCTATTTTTATTTGGCAGAAACATTTGCGAATCCTTTTTATTTTATGAGCATTTCGCTTGAATTCTATCAAGAATGGACTTCAGACGCCTGGCGCCTCTGCGTCGGAGTCTCATTGGCTGGTAGCTTTTGTTGACTTTTCCTATACAGTGTGGAGAGGAAAGGGATAGATACACGAGTCACCCCCCTTTTCAGTCTCTTATTCGGAAACTGTTGGAAAAACTTGCAAATTCTTGTTCGTGAGTAAAAAGAGAACTGTTTTGCGTTGCCACTGGATATTTAGCATGCAAACATTCTCATCACGTTCGATAAAAATCTGTCTGCTGTTCTGTAGATTTTGCGGACCCTTCGCAACATGGAATGAGGTTCTTCTTTTAGTAAATAAAAAAAAAATGTAAAAATAAATTAAGTTTTTTATTTCAAGAAGGAACATATGTAACATTTATTCGTATCTAAATAGTAATTCCTAATTTATTATGGACTATTATTAATGTTATTAGAAACACAATTAATAGTTATAATTTAATTCATAAAGTCCTTGTAATTTATTTCTGTAGGAAGCAACATGAAATCAAACATTGCCTTCCTTTCACTCGTTTGGATCTTAATAGTCTTTTAATATTTTAAATTTTGGAAGACTGTTCGGTTTCAATAGTGTGAAGTCGCTTGTAATTTGCCGCTCAAAATCGATCCAGCTTCTATTTGTTATATAGCATATTGCTTATAACCAAACACTGAATATTGAAGAAATGCAGCATTCGTTTCCTTTCCTGCATTATTTTTCAAAGACATTTGTATCACAAAATAACATTTTTAGAGTTAATTCCATATTGCTTAATTAGGTCTCTTAAAAAGAAATAGAAACCATGAGCGTCACGATGATCTGATCTCCACTCCTATTTCTGCTCTCTCTCGTTTCTTCGCTGATGCCATGTGAGAGTTGATCACGAGGATTTTGCTCGTTATTTTGCCCATGTGCTGGGCGTATTTGGTGACTTTCTATTTTGGTCCCCAAAGTCTGGTAGCGTTGTTATTGATGTGATTATTCTGCTAGCAATGGAGTAAAAGCGATTAATTTCTGGAACTCACCGTTAAGGTAACTAACCACCGTTAAATGTGAAAAAGACGTGTTACGCACTTCCTGATGTTTCTGTCACAGAATCGCTAATGACGTGCAGCACACGTCAGGAGGCAGCTGTCACAGAAGTAAAAATGATGTTCCCGGCCCGTCGAGATAGTTAGACTGACAGGAGTGCTTCTTAGGTCGAAAATTAATTCTTTTAGAAGATTATAATCTTTTTTCCGATTTCTATAAAAGCATCGTATACTTATTCATATTTTCTGACCTTGCATTATTATTTTTGATGTACTATACTATTATTAAAATATATTACAATAAAAGGAAGTTAATGAAAAAATATTGCATGCATTTCAAAATAAATTTAATGTTGTCTAAAATTAGGTATTTGTTTATACGAAAACTGTAGAATTCTTTCAGATTTAGAATAAAATCCATTCAGAAAATGTGTGTGTGTCCAACCGTTCTGATTATTAATTAACACGGTTATTGCAAAAAGAAGAGAGCTAAATGGATGAAATTTGATACACAAAATTTAACAAATTAAATATAGATATGTATCAAACTTGGAAGGAGATCCATCGTAGAGTTGACTGATCGTCGGCGTGTATTGTTGCAGGCATGTAAATGCGGTGATTCAAAAACATAACAGTTTACATAAATGAAATTTGGTTCATATCTTTAATATCTAAAATGTAAATTCCTGCCAAATTTTGAACTACATCTGTTAAAGGGTTAACGGTCTGTACTTTATATGTAGGTAAGCATGATAACTGATTAACTCAAGTCATTTTAGTTCATGAAATTTTGTATCTGATGTTGTGACAATAATTGTAGTTCTATGTGAAATTTCATTTCAATCAGTCGGAATAATAAGGCATTCAAAATACAAATTCAGTTTTCTGGATTTTTGGGTATTAACTACATGCTAGTAATTAATCGAAACCCCCTTTGATAGGCTCCTTCATACAGCAATGGAGACTATTGCCAATGGCATGCAGTTTATATAAGTACCGCTTTATTTTTTTGTAGATGTATTAATTTTTTTATGAAATCTACCAAAAGGAATTATTTCTGCTTATCCATAAATCTTCATGTGATTTGATATCATCCTGGTAAACGTTAATTGACATTTTCTCGCGAATTTCAACCAGAAACATAAGTGTCATTTTGAAGCAATGTTTTTTATAATTGCTAATAAATAATTTACGTTTATTCTCATATCTGCATTTATATTAATCTTGCATTTTTTGAATATTTTGTCCTTATGAACGAAAATAAAGAACACAACAAAAGGATTATTCTAACAATCCCTAATGAAAAATAGTGAAACTGACGTCTTAAAATTTCTTTATTAAAATAACTTATTCAGGTCATTATAGTTTTTTTATTTACTAAATTTTGCAGAAATTCTGACCACGCAGTTAAAGACGGTATATCATAACACTTCCAAGACGATAATGCACGAGCAACACCGATTTAACCTTACGAGATTTTGATTGAATTAATAATTTTATGTACAATGCAGTGCGTGGGTGCAGCGTATGGGAAATGAAGGCCATTCTTCTGAGCTGGTTACATAGGTTTTTCCTTTCATGTCCGGCTGCAGTGTCAGGGAGGCGTCCGGCGGTCGCATTGCGTGCGACCCCGAGGGAAGATGGCGGACCTGTGGCGCCAGGCATCTGAGCGCCCAGACCGATCGATCCCTGTCCCCAATTCACCCTTCTCCTCCTCCGGGCTCCGGATGGATCAGCTGACTCCCTTTCCACACATTGCAAGTTGACATTCTCTTTTAAAATGAACGATAGGGGTGGAGTAATGCATGACAAAGTTTTAGAATTACATTTTCAAAGAAGATTTTACCTCCACTACTTCTTGAAGTTGATAAATATGGAATCACTTCATTGTTTTAGTTTTATGCAATTCCTATAAAAGTCATGCTATCATTTCAATCTTTTGGATGACCTTTTTAATTAATAAAGTTTTTTGGATTATTTTATCTAGACACCGAGAAGGTTATTTTATGTTTTTGTGGTATTTTATGAAGAGCCCTACTATCCACGAGACCATTATTTATCAGATACGTATTCCTATTATAAGCCTTTCATAGTAAATAAAGATGTTAATCAAAGGATTTGTAGAAATTTTTACATAGTCATCTAGAAAATTAGTAAAAATAACATTTGACAGTCCATTTAAGCCATGCAGGAATTAGGAAAAATACATTTGATAACATTAAATATTATTATGTATTATTAAATGTGTATTGGTATTCCAACAGATCAATTTTTGTAGCCACAATTGGAAAGAATACTAAAAAGAACCATTTTTGAACCATTTCTCCATAGCCTCAGAGCTCTGTATTTTTCATGCCTTTGTTTAAACCCCTTCTAAAATGGCATGAGTTATATTCTGATTTGCGAGTTTCGTACATTTTGTTTTTTAAGCTCAGACAATACTGTTTTTGTCTTGCAAAATTCAAATAATATAAGAAAATGCGAAAATATTACAATATTCAGTACATGTAAACCGATTCTTTCAAGAAAGTGTAAACTAGCTTCTTTCCTACAAGTAGTTACGTTCCTATACCAGCAGAACTTTTCCTTTTGCTGATACTTGTTAACGATTGGGATTTCTTACCCTTCCCCTCCTAATTTTGCAACCTATCTCATTTGTCTCCAACGGTAATAATTCCCTTAAGACAATTGGGCATTGTCAGTTTATCAATTCTGCCACCTTATAGTTATGTCACTGATTTCTAATATGTAACCACATGTTTGCGCGTTTCATTCCTTTGCCTTATCCATGTTGTCTAGAGAAGATTAAATATTAGAAGAAAATGAAAATAATAATTTCTTGGTCAACCAAATAAAATAAAAAAATTCTTGTCGAGTTTTTTTCCCAATAACATTTAAAGGAATTTTTCGGTTTTCTTCATTAAAATTTCCATGTCTTTGAGATTTCTTCTAACCTTTTGTCTAAATGCTAATTAATAATATTCTTAATTTAAAAGATAGTTCTAATCTGTGAAGTGCTTTACATTTTCTTCCTGTAATCTTGAGATATTTAGCCAAAATTTTATAAAATCTAATTATTTTTAGTGGAAATTGAGCAAAATATCGAACATCGTGATGTGCCTCTGAATTTAATTCTATTAATGCAGTAGCTTCTCTTGGTATTCTGGGTCTGCTTTGACCAACCTTATTTAGTCTTGTCAGTTTTCTACTCTGTTATTTATTGTTTGATCTTTCGGAATTTGAAATCAGATTTAAATTTAACTTAACGTCCATAATTTCTGTTTTCCTTTTATTTCTCTGCTTAATGTCGTTTATAATCAACAGGGAAGATGTAATCGAGAGAAGCCCCCTTGCAAGTATTTTCACCCTCCACAACACTTGAAAGACCAGTTGCTCATCAATGGTCGCAACCACCTCGCCCTAAAGAACGCCCTCCTGCAGCAGATACCCCTCCAACCGCTCCTCACAGGCCAGCTGCCAACAGCTGTGGTAAGTGGTCTTCTGTACAGTCAGCTGGCGCAACAACAGCAGCAACAGCAGCAGCTGCAACAGCAACAACAGTGTGCAGCTGCGTTCAATCTCATGAATGCAAATGCGTTGAAGGTGAGTATTTAGAGATGGGATGCACACAACACGATGGAATACGAAAAGTCAGTTCTTTCTGGATTACCCAACAGCAACTCAGGAGGAATATGGCGTTTTCACTTCAAGTATTTTACGTTTAGTTATACAAATGTGATATACGACCCAATATCAACAAAGCAATTCTTAAAATGGTAATATGAGTCACAAATGGTATACTTTTATTTTAATATTTACTGATAAGGATTTAAAACAAAATCCCAGTTAATCGTAATTGACTATATGAACTCCGATTTAAATAGGAGCATAAATGGTGGCGAATATGGTATATAATTACTCAGCCAAACATCTTCCATGTCCCTCTCCCCTCCCAAAAAAAACTTCGAAGAAATTTCTGAAGTCAAAATGTTAGATTATGTCATAAAAAATCTACGAATTAAAAAAATAAATAAATACGGATCTTAAATTTGAGATAGAGTAATATAAATACCTATCACAACTTCATATTATTATTATTATTTATCTTACTTGGAACGAATCTTATACGTTCCTATGAATCTGTGACAGTGGGGGGGGGTGAGAAATTAAACAGCGAGACTGATTGTAGAAAATCAGAATTTGTTGTGTGTGGTTTTAGCAATAAAAAGAACAGTGTTCACTCATAAGCAAAAATTAAAAACTATGACTTTGAATTTCAGCATCTCAAACATAAGAAGCTACAAAAAATAACAGTAATGAATCAAAACCTACAGAAATAAAAAGGAGGGTGAAAAAATGAACTCTTTACAATGAAATAACACAAAATGAAATTATTCCTTCGCTCTAAACGTCAGCCGATGATGTCAGATTAAAAAAAAACTCTTGGAGCTACTCAAGAAATCAGTATAAATTTGAAATTAAGAGGCAAACATATCGAACTGAAACCTGAAACCACGAGTGGAGTATTTATTATATATATATATATAGCTATAATTTGACCATAAAAAATTGCTGGATGTGACCAGGCCCAGTCCTAGAAGCGAAACTGTTATCATGTCATTTAATTACAACACCCTTTCATTTTATAATACAGCTTTTTCAATCTTTTAAAATTTTGTACTCCATAAAGAAGAATAAATATTCAAGTATTATCATCCCATGTTTTTTTCCTATTAAAAATCATGGCATATGTTTATAATCAAAGAATAAAATATTTTTTAACTTATATTAATCCATTATATTCGTAAATGAATTTTAGTTTGTATTCTAAAGAAGTATAAGCATGCTATTTGTTGTAATAAATAATGATTAATAATTCATAATAGGAAATATTATTTTTGATGAGGAAAGTGCTTGTTTTGTTGTAACCAGTTTTGATACATTGGACTTTATCTTCCTTTATTTTGAGCAAAAATTAGGTTCGAATTGCTACCGTGTCCTGTATAGAATTTTAATTAATAAATAGTGTAGCTGAAAATCCGATTACACTAAAATATGATATGCTGAAAGTCATTAAGAATTTAATTACTTTCTCAGAAACATACTTTATAATTCATCTCTATTTTTGAACCAAAATTTGTAGTAATTAGCTTTTTTGAACTCATTCATGATATTTCTATCATATGAAATGTATAACAACTTATTTCTTCCTTGAACTGAAATATCATCTAGTAGATTTTCCGAAATAGAAAACAGATGTCTTTTTAACTCCTATTTTCTAAATTTTCAAAAATAATATACTCCTAAACTGTACTCCATGACCAGTCTAATTGTCATCATTAGTGCCAGTATAAGAAGAAAAGGACAAAAACAGAAATTATCTATTTTCAAAATAAATGCTAAAGAAGTGTCATTTCATTTTAGTTTCATGTTTTGAGTAAAAATTATACCACCAAAAATAATGTAGCTTATCATTTGTAGTACATGTATTATAGTTTGAGAAATCTTCATCAATACTTTTTCTCATTTTCTAAATCAGTTTATTACAAATCAGTAATTTTTGTTTGAGAAAGCTTGCTTAAATGCTTTTTCTAATTTTCTAAATCAGTGTATTTACAAATCAATAATTTTTGTAGTTTCCTTAATATTTAAAAAAGGAAATAATCTTCGTAAGTAGAAGGAAACTTGACTTTTATCAGTAAAATATGTTGGAAAGAAAATACACATGTAAATATGTTTTGTGTTTGCATTTCTTTTAACAATAACAAAGATGATTGAAATGAGCATCAAATATTACAAAACTTTTAATTGATTTGCTGTCTGCTTGAACTATTACACTTTGAGTAGTAAGAATTTGTACTATCGGACAAATCTATTTTGAAGAGTTAGAAGACAAACATAAATTAAAATTTGCTAGATCTGGTTACGTTTCATTGCTTTATAGTGCATGGAAAATATTTCATTGGTGGAAATTAAAAAAAACAAAAAATCATTGAGCTGAATGCAGTTATATAATTTCCCTGTGGCTCATTATCCCATTTGATTATTCCAGGCACTAAAGTATTTGTTGTCAAATACCAGTCACTAAATAATTAAATAATTGGAATTCTATGTCAGCCAGTCCAAAATTGAATGACCACGAAAGATAGTAATGAGAACATATATTACTGTGCTCTCACAATGAGCAATTTTGATTTGAATTACAAAGAACTTTCTCGTGCTCTCTCTCTTTTTGTTTGTAAATTTCAATTTTTTTTATTTTTATGTCATAGAAAAGTTTTAATTTAAATCTGTGTTTAATTGTATCAAAATTAAAATGATCTACATGCTATGAAATTGCATGTTAGATACAGCAAAACTTGTTTTAATGATCAGCCAGCCATTACATTGTGCCTTATTTAGATCCTCTTTCTTTTTTTAGATATATTTTTTTGTGATATGTATGTCAACTTAGAATAGCATTCTAAATTTACTCTAGTATTTATTAAATTATTAATTTGTGATGTAAACTGGATATTAATGTAGATAATGTCAAATTTTTAAATACTTTCATTAAATGTTTTTTTATTATTATTTCACTTTTTATAGATTTAAAAGTGTTTAAATTCATCTTAAAAAGAACCAGAGTTAAATGTACTCTTCATATTTTAACATATCAGATTTTTTTAATATATAGTAATTAATTATCTTAATGTACTAATAACATTAATAATCTTAAATGTACTAATAACTTTAAAAAAATTATTTAAAATGTAGGATTTTTGCATAATAAATTTTTTTTGGTATTCTATTTTTAAATTGAAAATTTCTAGTGTATAATGGGAATTATTTTACTTATTTACTTTTAATATTTTTCTTCTAAATGTTTCTTTCTAACTATATCTAAAATTTTCTAAATATTCAGTCTGTGTTTGTTCTAACTTCATTTTCCAGTTATTTCTGTTCTCATTTGAATTTTTGAATGAAATTAGAACTTTTGCTTCAAATTTTATTTTAATTTATTATATTATTACTGCTCTGTATGTATAATTTATTATTCTGTTTCTTTTGCTATTCTATTGTTGAATATTTCTTAACAGTGGTGTAGCTAGAGTGGATGGCAGTAATAGCTTAAGTTTGGATACAGGACTAATTAAATGTTAGGAACCTAAGGTCTTACAGATTCTTGTCCGAAGGTTTTAAATTACTTAAGTACATTGAATGCTACTGTCATACTCTCCAGGACTAAAGGATAAACAAATATTTACAGGAGTATTCAGGTATTTCTACTACATAATAAGTAGAATATTCATATCATCATAAAATAATTTCCTGATTAAGAATCACAGCATCTTAATGGAGACATATTGAAGAGTAAAATTTGTAATATTTATAACATTTAGCTCTATTTATAAATCACATTAATATATTGCAGTAAAATCTAAATATGCTATTCATTATGAAATAGTGGCTAATAATAGGTAATAGGAAATATTAAGAATGATGATTAAATGCAACTGAATTTCTTTTTACTGGAAGTGAATACAGTAAAGAATATGGTGTCCATATTCTCTAATTACACCACTGGATAGCAATAAGGGCATGATATAAACTTTTCATTCTTTTTTCATATTTTACTTTGAAAATTTCCATTTAACACAAAAATGCTTAATCTTTGTGGAGTTCCCTAGCACTTA
>JAPMOR010008484.1:5160-12660 GCA_026543865.1 Argiope aurantia
GAATTCACGCACAAAAAATAATATTCCAATTAACAATTATTCAAATGCTCCGTCTAAAACCAAAAGTGGAAATACATTTGTTACTTATTATAAGACTATTCGATTAAAATCAGTAACCACAATACCAAAATTAAATCATAAAATTTGGTGATGCTAATTCAATATTGCCCGAATCAATACAGAAATTTATGGAACATGCTTTTTTAAACTAAATTAAAAAAAACACAAGGCACATGAATTACATATGGAAATGAGCAAAAATTGTATCCTGCATATTTCAACACCACACCAACACAGTGAATGTGCGTGTGAGGATTAAAAGACACATGAAAACAAAACTGACAACCAAAAAATATAAATAAAGTTCATTTCATAAAAGTTGTTTTCTCATGAAATAACTTCTGCGGTCAAAACAACAAATTTGGAAAAGAAGACTCATTTCTTAAGCACAAAATAATTTATGAAATTACATATGTTTCAATCATCCAGAAATGATTCGAGCACTCGCTCTCAAATACTTATTCATTCATTTCACACATACCAGTACAAATTTGTAATTATAAATGATACACATTGCTGCAAGGACTGGACAACATTAAAAGGAACAAAATCATTGAGTGTGTGTGTGGGGGGGGGGAGAGAATAACACTCTGAATGATAATAGTAATTTATTGTGCATGTCGCGTAAAGAACACACGAAAGTACAAATGAGAAAAATGCATATGGAAATAAATTCAATGGAAATCAGATTCCACACCACATGAACAAATTGAATGAAATCGATAAAATGAAAACATCTTAAATTTTATTAAAAAGAAATTGAAACATTCAATCATATTGAATATTAAAATATGTGAACTGATAAATCGAAATGGAATGAACACTACATAAAGGGGGGGGGGGTATTTCACGCACAAAATCCATATTTAAATTTGCAATTACAAAAAGGCTCCCTCTAAAAACAAAAGTGGTCATTAATTTGTAAAATACTAACAAAAATGTTCACTTAAAATAAGACACTGCAATGTGAAAATTAATTTACGAAAACAGGGATGTGAATTTAATATTGCCCGAATCAATAGAGAAATTTAGGTAACAAACTTCTGTAGTGAACTGTGAAAACACCACGTACATCAATTACATATGTAAACAAACCAAAATTGCATGCTTCCACACCACACCAACACATTGAAAATGTGCCGAGGGATATACAAGCAAGTGAAATTGGCATGCAGAAGTATAATGGGGTGAATTTGTGTAAAATGCACATGCAATTGAAATTACTGTCTAATATGTATACACACACACACACAAAGGTTCGAAGATTAACTTTTTTATGCACCAAAACTGCATGCAATTCCAGATGTTCCAATAATTTAGAAAGGATTTGATCATTTTCTATGAAAACAAAACAAAAATTTGAATCCATTTCACTAGTATCAGTATAAAATTGTAATTGTGTGTGGGGGGGGGGGGCAAAAGACGCATGCAAGCAAGAGTGAGAACCAAAAATATAATTTAAAAAAAGTTGATTTCACAAAAGTTGTTTACTCATAATGTTATTTCCATATTCAAAACACAAAGTTTTTTTAGGGGGTGGGTGGAGGGTATGTATAATTCATGCACCAAAAATTTATCAAAAATAAGAGGTTTCATTCAATCAGAAATTATTTCAGTATTCGCTCTCAAAACAAAACAAGAACAAGCAGGTCATTTCACAAGTATCACCACAAAATTGCAATTCAATATTATACACATAGCTGTTAGGACTCAACAACATTATAAGAAACAAAATCATTGCAGGTGGAGGGGGAGGGGAATAAAAAAATAACTACACTCTGCATGATTATATATATTTATTGAGCATGTCACATTAGGAACACACAAAAGTGCAAATGTGGAAAATGCATATGGTAATAAACTGAATGGAAATCTAACAGCTTCCACACCACACTAACATCATATGAACTTAATGAATGGAATCAATAGAATTGAGAACATCTTTGATTTCATTTAAAAGAAATAAATGCAACAAAAAATAATTAACATTAAGAGATGTGAACTAATACATCACAATGAAATTAACACTAGAAATAAACAGTTGAAGCTTTAAAAAATAAAGGGGGGGGGGTAAAGAATTTAATGTACAAAAGCCAAATTTAAATTTGTAATCACAAAAAGGCTCCCTCTAAAACCAAAAGAGGTAATAAATTTAGAGAATACTTAAAAGAATGTTCGCATAAAATCGGCCACTACAATACCAAAATTAATTCTCGAAAACTAGAGATATGAATTCAATTTTGTCCACATCATTACTGAAATGTATGCTTCTTCTTTAGTGAATTGTAAAGACACCATGTACATTAATTACATACCGAAATGAACAAAAATTGCGCTCTGCATACTTCCACACCACACCAACACAGTGAAAGTGTGCATGGGGGCCATGCAACTAAAATTGAAAGCCAAAAGTATAATGTAGTGAATATGTGTAAAATACACATGTAACAAAAATTGATGTCTAATATATACAGACTAAAGGAAATGTGTTTACTTGCGATATTATTTTCACGGTCAAAACACAAAGTATTGAAAAGAAAATGTATTTTTTTATGCACCAAAAATTTATAAAATTTCAGATATGACAATCATTTTGAAAGGATATCAGCACTCGCTCTTAAAACAAAACAAAAAATAGTCATTCATTTCAAAAGTATCAGTACAAAATTGTAATTTCAAATAACACGCCTTGCTGAAAGGACTGTACTTCACTTTTGCGTAACTTAATAGAAAAAAAAAATTTGGGTCAGAAATATTTAGATATGTTGATATCAAGAACTTATCCACGTTACACCACTGAATGAATCCAGAATTGCTTTGCAATACTAAATAAACAAAGTGAATGCAGAATATGAATCTATTTAATAAGGAATAGGAATTTATCCACAAATGGAAGAATACACAGGAAGAAAATTTGAAAAATGAAACAGTGAAGTTGTAATGCGTCACAAAAAGAACTACCTAGACTACGAAGGAGATTATTTAACGAGAAATTTGGTACGCAATTAAAGATAACATGTTTATTGAATTGATTGGAAGAAAAATTCCACAAATCAGAAATACTGAATGTAAACACTCAAAGAAGATATAAAAGAAAATGACGACAAAATAAGATTTTAATACAAACTGCAAACAAACCATTGAAAAATTATTAGAAATACTTACCCCAATTCTAACTGCAGTAGCTTTTGCAATTTTTTATTTTATTGCTTTCTCAACATATGAGAATGAGCAAAAATTCCTGAATGAAATGGCAGAATTGAACTTACTGTTTAAATTGTATTAAAAAATTTTTTGTAACAACATCTCAAGATAATGTTTGGAAAACAATTTTGACAAGTAATTACAAAACACCAATGGTAGGATAATCTCACATATAACTACATTGCTCACACTCCTCATTTCACTTTCCTTCCAAAAGAAATGTCCGTCAAAAACAGTTGTTGAGATGCTACCCAAAATATTCCGAAAGAAGCGTTAGAAAAAGGAATAAGTTGGCGCAATTTAACACCTAGATGGCGAGTTTTTTTCTTTTTAATAAATTTTTTTCCCCTGCACTGCACTTCCGGTTTTCTAATCGCTAAATAAAAAGAACACTTACAGAATTCGACGAGCACAGTATGATAAAAGACACTTCCTATTTTTAACTGGTAAAATAAACATTTCTCAACAGAAAATTTGAAAAAGAACGACCGATTAAGTTACGCGTCATTTCATTTCTATCCGTTGAAAAACAAAATCTTTTTCATCCTCTTTGCGAAGTGATAATTATCGTCTGCAGCAGGGAACGAGAATGAAGGTCAGATTTTTAATGAAATAATGAGTTATAAAATATCCTTTTTAAATACACAAAGGTCATTTGCAAATGATATTCCGTTTAAAAGACCGCCATCGAAGTTGAAGAAATGAATTTAAACAGACACGGTCACAGTTCCTTTTGAAGCTTGATCTAACTGAAAATCGACTGCCAATCAAAAAACTGGAAAAGTATCCTGGGACGCTAGAATACAGCCTATACAGATTCAAACTTTTTCACTTTTCAGTAGTGGCAATTGCTTTTAAATTGTAACGTTTCGAATCCGAATGTTCGAATTATTTATGATCCTATCCGGAAACGTTTCTCAGAAATAAGATATCACTTTTCACAATTATTTTTTAATGCATACAATAAATTTGATACGTTGCAACAGAAAAAGTATCACGATCTTATGCTATTACTGTGTACGGAGGCAACTATCAGAAATAAGATATTTTATTTGAAAACGATAAATTAAATACGTTTTAACGGATCACTGATTAATATAACATACAACAATTCTGCTTTTTTTCTTTTCTATTATAAAGAAGTTTGTAAAAAAACTTGTATTTGCAAACGGATAATTAATAATTTTCGTTTCGAATGAATTCCGATTCTTTATCTGACGGTGTACTAAGAAAATGTACGGCAATAACATTTGTTACATTCATTGAATTTTCAATTAAATTTTTTTTTTTTTTTGTTAAGGATATCGAAAAAAAGGTAAGTGAACGAGCCAATAAGTTCCTCTAATCGGATAAAAAAAATATTAAATAATTTGTATGCTAAATAAAATTTGATCTTTTTTTATATAAATTATTGAAGAGATGATAATAAAAATTGGTTACAATAATCGTTTTTTTTTTCATTTCTTTACTAATAAACTGCATGTACGTACCAATTTATGTCAGCTATCATCAAGCAACATTCAATTCAGCTACAATGCTTATCATTATTTAATAAATGTATCTGAAACTGATTTAATTAAAGGGTTTATACTAAGAAGGAAGGTATAAAAATGAGGGAAGCAAGTATCTGTACCTATTTTTGTAAAGAATTTCTATATCTAACTTGTGTGTTACAATTTTAAAGAATTTTGTTTCATTTAATGAAAACGAAATTGTTAACATCTGAAGCTATATTTTATGAATAATGAATTATTAAGTATACAAAATTATAAAAACTTATTATCTGTATAAAGAATCAAATCATTTATTGGCAACAACAGATATAATAAGTATAGAATTAGATATTTTTGAAAAAAAGAATGGAAGCAAGTATCTGTAACTGATTTTTCTCAATTCCATTATATGTGACTTTGTACATGAAACAGATGAGTATTTACAAAAAGAAAACATTCTACAAGTAGAAAGAAATGCATAAACTGTATAAAAAAATAGCTTCAGGTTTATCTTTTAATAATGGGTAGCATTATTTACAGTTAAATTAATACAACATATCAGTGGAACATTTGATTCTCAAAGAATGTGGAATGGCGTGAATTTTAAGGTACAGGTACTTGCACAATTGAATACATTAAGAAAGGCTACTTTATAACTTCATACAAATACTTATAATACATTAATGTAAAATTCATGCGGTATACAAATAAATGATCTCTAACATTTTTTCTATTATGTTAAATTGTTATGCTCGTAATAAAACATATATTTAAGAAATAATGAGAAATATGAAAACATGCGAAGGCATTTCAGTGTTACTTTTTCATTGTTTGCAACATAACTGAATGGACAACATACACAGAACTGCAAGAATTAAGGATCACATCAGGCAAATATAGTTGTAATTAATGTATAAGTGCAGTTAAAAAAAAATATTAATTCAGTGGATATGAGAATAATATATAGAGAAATAAGGATTTCTCTTACTTTCTAAATCACTCGAATAGATATGGAGGCTAGTATCTGTAGCACTTCATTAAAAATTGAATTAAATCATAAATACATTAAAGATATTCCAGTGTTACAATATATATTAAATAAATATTGCTGTGTTCCTAAGATTGAAGTGAGATTTATAATAAGAGAGGGAGAGAAGTATCTGTATCCAAAATAATTGAAAACTATTGCACAGTGTTCCATTAAATTCATAAAATTTTAAACAACACATAATCATATATATATGTATGTATATATATATATTAAAGTTATTGTGACTAATCAGTTATAATTAATACTAAGCAGTCATTATTATTAATAACCAATTATTGACATTGACCTTAATATATACATACATACAAATGTCAGCGTGGGCTCAGCTCCAGTATACGGCCTCCGCCAAATTGGCGAGAAATTTGGCGATAAACGGTAATTTCTGGTTGCCGTCATCGGCTTATGTATTCTTTATGGTAACCTTAAACCTTAGAGCATATTCAGTATTTTTATGTGTTTTTATAAGGAGCAGCTCACATATACAGCTATTAACTTTTATAAACTATGCTTTTAAAATGAAAAAAATATCAACGTTTTCATGAGAACATATTCAGCATAAAATTAAGAAATCATTTTTAAAAAATCGGAGCAAAAAATAATTTCGTCATCATCATTTAATATTAATTTTGAGCATTTCATTATACTTAAATTACATTTCATCATGCATCATTATACTTATAATTAAATAAATCGTTTCATTTGGATCTTTATCATAAATATTTCAATACCCCCCCCCCCCGACTTACGCTCGTGTATTTTGTCAGTCCTAGGATTAAGCCTAAACATGGCTTCAAAAATTAGTCAATAATCACAACATTTATCTGAATTATTTAAATTAAAAAGGGGGCATCGCCACCCCCTGACTTATAGTCTAGTGCATTTTGTCAGTCTTAGAAATAAGCCTAACGTGACTTCAAAACTTCCGGTTAAGAGTAACAACATCCTAAACACGCATTATTGGCGACGACTTGGCGAAAAACAGGCGCCACTAGGCCGTATACGAGAGCTGCTCCTCAGCGTGTGTGTATGCATATACACACATGTATATACATGCGTATGTGCATATATATATTCATGCATGTGTATATACATGCGTATGTGCATATATATTCATGTATGTGTATATACATGTGTATGTGCATATATAGATATTCATGCGTGTGTATATAAATGCATATATATATATATTCATGTATGTGTATATACATGCGTATGTGCATATATATGTATATATATATATTCATGTATGTGTATATACATGCATATGTGCATATATATATATGTATGTATGTATGTATATATATATATATATATATATACATGCATATGTGTTTATATATATATTCATGCGTATGTGCATATATATGTATATTCATGCGTGTGTATATACATGCGTATGTGCATATATATATTCATGTATGTATATTTATTTATATATATTCATGCGTGTGTATATACATATATATATTCATGTATGTATATATTATATTATATATGTATGTATATTTATATATATATATTCATGCATGTGTATATACATGCATATATATATACTCATGCGTGTGTATATACATGCGTATGTGCATATATAAATATATTCATGCGTGTGTATATACATGCATATATATATATATATATATATATACACATGCGTATGTGCTTATATATGTATGTATGTATGTATATATATAT
>JAPMOR010008484.1:17660-21437 GCA_026543865.1 Argiope aurantia
CTGCACTCCCAAGCAACCCGACTCCAAGGAGATCGCATCCGACGGCGACCTAGCAGCTATGGGCCTCGCACCCACTCTGGGTAACAGCCCCGGTCAGGGGGACTTGCTGCAGAGTCGACCACCGGCACGCTCACTCCTAAACGCCACATTGCCCGGCTCCCTCTCGAGAGCGGGCTTCGGCGCTGGGCTCTTCCCTTTTCGCTCGCCGTTACTCAGGGAATCCCTGTTGGTTTCTTTTCCTCCGCTTATTTATATGCTTAAATTCAGCGGGTCATCTCGTCTGATCTGAGGTCGTTATTAATAAGAATATAATCTAAGCTATCAGCCTAGTAGGACTTTAAACCCCTTCAATGGCCACTTGTAAGCAAAAAGCCGTCTCGTCTTCGTGGAGAAACGTGGTCCGTCTTCTCCGAGCGACGAGCATGCACGAGGGCTATGCTTTCTCGACCGGGGAGGATCCTAATCATACTTGAGCCGACGAGTTTTGACACCCGACGCGGCCAATTGAGTAAAAAAAATTTTACCCTTTGCAAGTCTTATCCGACCCTCAGACAGGCGAGGCCCCGGGCAGGACCCGAGGCCGCAATGTGCGTTCGAAAAATCAGTGCTCAATGTGTCCTGCAATTCACACCAAATCTCGCAGCTGGCTGCGTTCTTCATCGACCCGTGAGCCGAGTGATCCACTGCTCAGAGTTGTACTTTAATTATTTTGGCCAATCGTTTCCGAAAGGTCGTTAGTGCGTTCGAGTTTTAATTCAATGACACTCCCTATAAAAGGAAGCGATGCCACGGGGCGGTGTGCACACAGGCACATCTCTTCAAGCCTAGCCCTAGATAAAACTAGGACCCCCCTCTTGCCCAAGTCGAGGGCCGGGGATAAAACAGGCACACCCATAGTAGGCACCATAATATTCGAATTTTAGTACTTCGTTCCCCGAGTCGCGTGGGAACCAGCACCGTTAAGGAACATAAATATGCTCCTCGTTTATTTAAAAAGGTTTTATTAATGATCCTTTCGCAGGTTCACCTACGAAAACCTTGTTACGACTTTTACTTCCTCTAAATGATCAAGTTTGGTCATCTTTCCGGCACACCGGCTCGACCACGAAGGCCAATCCGAGCGCCAGTCCGAAGACCTCACTAAATCATTCAATCGGTAGTAGCGACGGGCGGTGTGGACAAAGGGCAGGGACGTAATCAACACGAGCTGATGACTCGTGCTTACTGGGAATTCCTCGTTCATGGAATCAATTACACTTTCCAATCCCCAGCACGAAGGAGGTTCAACGGGTTACCCAGTCCTTTCGGACAGGGAAAGCACACGCTGATTCCTTCAATGTAGCGCGCGTGCGGCCCCGGACATCTAAGGGCATCCCAGACCTGTTATTGCTCTGTCTCGTGCGGCTAAACGCCGCTTGTCCCTCTAAGAAGAACGTCCCACTACAAGAGGATGGGAACGTCTATTTAGTAGGCTAGAGTCTCGTTCGTTATCGGAATTAACCAGACAAGTCGCCCCACCAACTAAGAACGGCCATGCACCACCACCCACAGAATCAAGAAAGAGCTCTTAATCTGTCAATCCTTCCTGTGTCCGGGCCGGGTAAGTTTTCCCGTGTTGAGTCAAATTAAGCCGCAGGCTCCATTTCTGGTGGTGCCCTTCCGTCAATTCCTTTAAGTTTCAGCTTTGCAACCATACTTCCCCCGGAACCCAAAAGCTTTGGTTTCCCGGAAGCTGCCCGGCGTGTCATTTGAGGAACACAGCCGGATCGCTGGCTGGCATCGTTTATGGTTAGAACTAGGGCGGTATCTGATCGCCTTCGAACCTCTAACTTTCGTTCTTGATTAATGGAAACATTCTTGGCAAATGCTTTCGCAGTAGTTCGTCTTGCGACGGTCCAAGAATTTCACCTCTAGCGTCGCAATACGAATGCCCCCGTCTGTCCCTCTTAATCATTACCTCGTGTTCCGAAAACCAACAAAATAGAACCGAGGTCCTATTCCATTATTCCATGCACAATTATTCAGGCGTCGCGCCTGCTTTGAGCACTCTAATTTTTTCAAAGTAAACGTGAGGGTCTCCAGCGACAACCGGTGAAGATCATCGACGGAAGCCCCCTGAACGCTCGGCAGCGAACAGTAACCACCGGTAGGCGGACCGTCCGGCCGGAGCTGAGATCCAACTACGAGCTTTTTAACCGCAACAACTTTAATATACGCTATTGGAGCTGGAATTACCGCGACTGCTGGCACCAGACTTGCTCTCCAATGGATCCTCGTTAAAGGATTTAGAGTGTACTCATTCCAATTACGGGGTCTCAAAAGAGTCCCGTATTGTTATTTTTCGTCACTACCTCCCCGTGCTGGGAGTGGGTAATTTGCGCGCCTGCTGCCTTCCTTGGATGTGGTAGCCGTTTCTCAGGCTCCCTCTCCGGAATCGAACCCTGATTCCCCGTCACCCGTTACGACCATGGTAGGCGCGTAACCTACCATCGACAGTTGATAAGGCAGACACTTGAAAGATACGTCGCCGGGACGAGCCCGTGCGATCAGCCCAAAGTTATACAGAGTCACCACAAGAGACGGACACGAGGCCCGATTGGTTTTGGTCTAATAAAAGCGCTCGTTCCCGAAGGTCGGAGCTCTGCTGCATGTATTAGCTCTAGAATTGCCACAGTTATCCAAGTAGTAAGGTACGATCCAAGGAACCATAACTGATTTAATGAGCCATTCGCGGTTTCGCCTTAATACGGCATGTACTTAGACATGCATGGCTTAATCTTTGAGACAAGCATATGACTACTGGCAGGATCAACCAGGTAACTTCCATCGTTCTTGCGAACGTTCGGAACGCACTCCGAATCCTAACATTTCACGAGTCGCGACCGCTTCTCGGGGTCGCGGGGGACGCCTCGACGACGGAGGATCCCTCGATCGATCTCGCTCAGTGTGTAGGTATTCCCCGTGCATTCAACAGAGGTTCCGACTCACGACTTCCCCGACGGCTTCTGCGCCGCGGGGCGAGTGCGGAGGCATCGAGAGGCACTGTGCGCTGGACACAGGTGCAGAAAACCAATCAATTCCTTTAAGTACGGTTCTGCTCGTCGCGTCAACGGCACGGGGGCCGAGCCGCTCGCAGAGAGGCTGAGATAGTTTGGAAGCGGCCGTAAAGACGGAGAAGAATCCCCGCCGATCGCAGCCTTAGTAGCAGAAGTGCAACACCCTCGGTCCCGAAGGCAGCGTCCGACCGACCCGTCACGAACCGAGAACCGATCCGATCGGGCACGACAGACACCCCATCACCGTCAGAGGACTGCTTTCCCGGAGGTAGCCAACCGGTACTGACAACCCAATTCCGTTGCCGAGACCTCAGACAGGTTCGCGAGATTCTTATACGTTTTTAAAACGCATTCTGTCTCGCGATCGACCACTGTTTCCAGCAGTCACCTGCTACTCATATAGGGCTACGGACGATCGCCGATCTTACGCTCGAGATCGCGAGTGGCGCGCGCTTCGGAGAGCCACCAGCCGACCGGAAGTGGCCGCCGCGGGCGAAAATAAGAAAAATTGTGCACTGGCAACCCGTTTCGCCGAACCATTTCATCGTAGCATTAAGCGCTCTTCTCGGTGATTGGACTTTGAAGAAAATCCCCATTTGCACTTGGAAGGAAATCTCGGGTAGCGACTTCTGACTCCGATGAGGACTTTGCCGAAAATAGCGACTTCTCACATCATCGGACTTTGACGGAAAACTCGCCAAGCGACTATCACCTTATCGCG